>JARFOD010014008.1:0-11267 GCA_031763545.1 Mopalia muscosa
GTTGAAATATCCGATGTACAGAAAACACATGGGGTTGAAATAACCGATGTACAGAAAACACATGGGGTTGAAATATCCGATGTACAGAAAACACATGGGGTTGAAATAACCGATGTACAGAAAACACATGGGGTTGAAATATCTGATGCACAGAAGTTGGCGTTGTTGGGGAAATATATCTGTCTATTGGTTATCAATGTGCAGTATACGGTATATATCAAAATATATGTCAAAATATGAACCCTTACTACCATTGTGTATCATAATTAATATTTAAATTGTGTGGTTCATATAATACACACTTTATCAGTATAAATTTCGTTATGTTTTGTATAAACACTGCACTATGTTTTCCTCACACCAGATAAAAGCAGCAAATAAATTATATTACTGTCACATACATGTACATAGTGTACAGACATAATAAAACAATTAATTACCAGATTCGATAACAATATGTTCAACGATGCATGATCAAGTGTGATTGAATAAATTTGATTTAAACCATTAGCTAGAAAGGTACTTGGTACAGAGTATGTAGATAACATCACAAAGTTCAGTTATTTACTAGTGATAAAGGTAAAATTCAGATCATAATCTTAATGTAATCTGGTTCATCAAGTGCACGTAACTATTTTATAATCTCTATGGCATCTTTTCAATTTTAAAAATGCCTTTAATCGACATTATAAAATTCTAGACGAACGGAAAACGCATGGCTCTAAACGTTTGATTGGAAAATTATTACAGATGAATATTGCATACAGTAGCCCTCTTAAACGAAGTATACAGTGATCCGCTAGATGTCGCTTAGGACATTGCACTTACGGATACACTCTACTTTTTTGGATAATTTTAACATCACACGGGGGAGCTATAAAGGAGTATTATGATTTCACCCAGAAGCAAAGGAAACACCATTATGACGCCCGCTATTCAAAACGATTCCCCAGAATGCAACCGGAGGTCACATCTCTGGTGGTTGAAGCGAACGAGGTTTACAAGGCCGATTGTCGGGTAACGATTCACACATGAGAATTTCATATCCCCCATAACAGTAAACAAATATATATTACCATAAATAATATCCTTGTTATGCAGAACTGTTCGACAATTGGGTGTTTATGGTGGGATGGTGTGAAATTCTAGAACAAATCTTCAAGCCAAATTAGGTATATAACCCACTCGATTGAATAATTGTTCATAATATCTTATCAAGGTCAGAGAGCGTTCCGAATGACATTAATATTATAACGGGGATCCCAAAAACCACAGGTTATTCTGAATTTAATTCAGTATCTACGACATGAATTAGATCTGAACAAATCCTATGCTATAGATAGGGAACATGATCCTGGAAGCTGTCATACAAGTTGACATATACCTTAAACGAAGGTATATCAAACAAATAGTCAATTGATTCCACATTACAAACCAATGAAAAATCCACTCTCAATTAACCAGATACCAATCACTAAAAACAAAACCAACATTGCACCCAAACAACATGGAAAATCAACAGACAAAAACCGTGTCAAACATATTATATGTTAGATATTCATTTCCTTTAAAATAAACATTTGTGGCTTTTACATATCTGTGCATGCTACTTTCGCACTTCAATATTGAACATCCGTATTAAATCCATTTACAATTACAGCAATGCATAACAAGTATATTGGAATAGGTTTACAATATAAATACTACTATTTTGCACCAACACACTTTTTTACTGATCCAATCTGTCATAAAAGGCGCACATAATTGAACAAAGGTTGTTGTATATGATATTTACCAGATAATATATATATATATATATATCAGAAATACGACCACAAGTTATGTAATACGTCGAGCAATGCCGGTTGTCTGTCGGCTTACAAGTCCGTAGAATGCTCCAACAATGACTGCATTACATGTGTGTAGAATGAGAATAATGCAAAAGTACGGTAAATAATAAATGATTCGCTGTCAATTTCCAGATGTTTCAGATTCATTTTGATGCGATTTATGATGGAGTCTATCAAACTGTACTTTATTTGCTTTACTGACAACTACTTAATTCAGTGAGTGGTACGGCTCGCCTTATGAAATTCATAGGAAATAAGCATTCTTGGCGTGTTTCTCAGTATGGTATATACTTTGTCTAATTTGATGGGAACAAAATGCAGTCAAATCCTACTAATCATTCTGTGACAATTTGAATGCAGCTGTTATCTAAAATTAAGCCCAACAAATGTTCAAAGGATTTTTATAACATAATACAAGTTAACTACTTATCCCCTGGAAAACACAATCAAATTTACATCGACAGTGTGACGTTAGCTGGAACTGCATGATGAACAAATTAGTCCTATTTATCAAGCGGATACCCCCTGTAAATTACGTATATAGCCAGTATATTCCCAGCGGAAATAACCAAGCATTTCATACCATGGTATCACCTAAATGGATGTATCGCTTAATTGGGATACAGAACATAGTTAATCAGATGGTAAATAATTGATTGAGTAAGTTTAACGTGGATAAACTCTGCATTGGCTTGTTATGATAATTGATTTATAGCTGTTTATTCCACGTTTCGTAACAAAAAAATATCTTCTCTACTTCAGTCATCAAACTTGTTCCAGGATTTTTTATTGATCTCAAAACAAGCTTGATTTTTTGCTTCTGTGAATTTAATTTTCTTTATTTGGCATGTCTGGAGTAAGTAAGAATCTCTAGGAGATTTATCCGCCTTTAGATGATAAACCACAGACTGAAAGTTAACCTCACTTGCACTAGGATACCATTATAGGACAAGCGAGATAAGGCAAACGAATTGGGACCGCGCAATACATTGGCGTATACCAGTATTCTGTTCGTTTAAATGCTAAACAGTACGGTTTACTAAAAAGAAATAAGTTTAATTTGTAATGTTCTATCGACGGTAAAAACAAAGCGCTCCCATGATATATCGCAGAAAATATACTTGTATTCTAAGGTATAATTCCCAATGATATATTCCAGAATCTGTACATTAATTATAATTCTGAGTGTTATCTCAAATGAATACTTTATAGTATATCTCTCGAGAATATATTTCAGAATATATAATCTAGAGTATATATTCCAGAGAATTAATCTCACAGTACGTACCAAAGAGTATTTGTTCAGAGTACCTGTAAAAAGCTATCTGTCTCAGAGGATACTCCCAGAGAATATATCCCAAAGTGTATATCCCAAAGTATATATCTCAGAATATATATCCTGTAATATACATCCCAGAGGATTTATTGCACAACACATATCCCTCAGTATTTATCCCGGATATTTATGCAGGATATTGATATAAGGTATATATATATCCAAGAGGATATATTCCCGAGTTTATATCGAGAGTGTATATCCAAGAGTATATATCTCAGAGTAAATATCCTAGAGTAGCCCCCCAGAGTATACATACCAGAGTGTATATCGTGGACAATTTGTACAGCGTATATATCCGAGGGTATGTGTTTTAGAGTAAATATCATACGCATTTTAACTACAAATGGCAGATTCTACATGGAGCAGAATTCAAGTGGTATTAATATCAGAAGCTACTGTAGCTCAATAAGAACATTATTGACCCTGTGAGGATAAACGGCCCAGTCTCTATTTTTATCTAATATATGTCATAAAGCCAGACGATGACATGAAGCCTAAAAATCAATAAATAAATAATACAGTTTGAAAATGTATAATGATCAGTTTATGCATATTTTATTTTGTCCAAGAACTAAGTATTCGTGACAAACTGTAATGGAAATGTATGCTAGACTGAAGTCAATAGGAAAACCTCTGAATGGCTGTAGACAGATGTACGTGGAGATTTAGAAAAACATTTTAGAATTCATCTGTTACGTTTACCCAGAGCCTATGGCTGTGTAGCGTGATGAATTATGGCATGCTAACCTCCGTTCAATAATAAATACGTTTTTATAGCTGCAGTAAAACACTTCGTCAATTCCATCAATTGCACCTAAACTGAACAGCAGCATTGGAAATATTGATAAATTTAATAATACAAATGTAAATCAGTTTAATTTTATGGATGGTTTTATGTTCCCCAAACATCCCTATTCAATGGGGCTTGATCTATACCTAGTCCATTCATAAATCATGAATACACACCGTCTTTTAGACTAGCTAGCGTTATATCTGTAGTACACTTCTAGCCTTATGAACTGAATAGTGTTAAATCGAGGATACACTTCAATTATAAATAGTAATACATCTATAGCAATCGTCTAGTCTGATAAACCGAATAGTAATAAATGTAGAGTACTCTTTAGCCTTATAAACTGAATAGTGATAAATCTAAAGTACTCTTTAGCCTTATAAACTGAATAGTGATAAATCTAGAGTAGTCTTTATCCTTATAAACTGAATAGTGATAAATCTAGAGTACTCTTTAGCCTTATAAACTGAATAGTGATAAATCTAGAGTACTCTTTAGCCTTATAAACTGAATAGTGATAAATCTAGAGTAGTCTGTATCCTTATTAACTGAATTGTGATAAATCTAGAATACTTTTTAGCCTTATAAACTGAATAGTGATAAATCTAGAGTACCTTTAGCCTTATCAACTGAAAAGCGTTAAATCGAGGATGCATTTCAATTCTTTTAAACTAAATAGTAGTGCATCTATAGCAAACCTCTAGTCTTATAAACTAAATAGGGATAGATCTGTCACTTTTAGTCTTATAAACTAAATAGGGATAAATCTAGAGGTCGCTTCAAGTGTTATAAACTAAATAGTGATAAATCCAGACGTCACTTCTAGTGTTATAAACTAAATAGGGATAAACCTAGAGGTCACTTCTAGTGTTATAAACTAAATAGTGATAAATCTACATTATATTTCTAGTATTCTACACTAAATAGTATTGAATCTAGAATACACTTCTAGTCTTATATACTAAAAATAATAAATCTAGAATATATTTCTAGTCTGATAAACAAAAATTGAACAATCTAGAGTACACTAGATTCAATAAATAATTTAAAAACTATTCTAAATTAATTAGTGATAAATCAATTTTACACATATATACTAAAACGTGATCAATCGAGAAAACGCTTCATATAAACAAAAAAGTAATAAACTAAAAAATGTACTCATAAACTAAAAAGTGAATAATTGGGAGTATACTTAAGCAATTGAGAAAAACTTAACTGTGATAAATATGAGGGCACACTTTTGTCGGGTGATCTATTAAGTCATAAATCTGGCAGACACTTGTTGATCAACAGAACGAGCACATTATATTGACGGTTCTCACAAAACATTCTGTACTACCGCTTTGGATTCCACCGCCCCTTACCCATTAATTTAACATTTGCTTTTATTAGGAGGATTGCACACCACCCAAGGAAGACTCACTATAAAAAGGATATGAATATTAGGGCAATAATAATAATCCAGAACAATAATAGGAAGGAAAAGGTTTACAATAAGATAAACTCAAGAATAATGTTATTTTGTTTGCCTCCACCGGGATTTGAACTCTGGTCTCTACCTAGCATAATAGGCGTGCTTACCGACTGAGCTATTGTGGCTCATGGTGAAACAATTAGGATAAACATACGAAAATATTTACAGTTGCATATTATTTCTATGTCGAACATTCCTGGAGCGTATATAAGCAAAACTAACTTCAAATATCCATATAATTTTGTAGCGTAGGCCTAAGGCTCTTGCTCCTCTTTTAAGGACCTTACATACAATAAGAGAATAGTTCCTATTACAATTGGAATGGGCACCACATCTTACAATTGTGTTTGTTTGATTGGGGCTTGTCTTTGTACTCAAGGGTATTTCGATTATATGACGATGGACAGTTCACTTTAAACTGCTCCTTGCCTAATTACGGTGAAAACCTTGGAAATCCACCCCGCGATTGCCGGAGCCACATCGTGTGACTCACTCATAAATGCCTGATGGTCGACAGACGGAGTCGACCGCGTGAACTGATTATTAACTGCACATGCAAACCGCTAAGCCACGGCCGCGGGCCTCTTACAATTGTGATCCATTTTTTGGGGAAGTATAGATTTGACGAAATGAAATAATTTTTTGGGATGACAGCAAGTGATGTCACCAATAATTTTTTTTTCTTTTTAGGAAGCAAGGGGATTAGTTCTTTGTTTTAGTTGTTTTTTTGTTCGTATAAATTTGTTGTGGTGTGTGTTTCATGCATTGTCCGAAAAGAAAGTGATACAGCGTTTTCTAACAGGTGTGGACAGCAGGTGTTAGAATAAAACCTACTATACTGTTTGTTATCTGGTGAGCTTTCCTAGCTGTGACCCTGCTTGAATCAACGATAATGCTGACTAAAACTGAATTTTTATATCAAACCTTTCCAAGGGTACAATCAACAACAGGTCTAACAAGTAAAAAAGATGGGATTTCATTCAAATATAGTAAACATTGGTTGATTACTGTTCGCTTAATATTATTAATAAGAACAGTCGGAAAGTAATGCTCCGCCAAAAAAAATACATACATATGTAGAATTTTTTTTCTATATATTGGCAACATTTTACCAGCATATATATATATTATATATTTTTTCAAAGCCAGCATATATATGGACAAATTATACCGGTACATACAGTTCATAGCCGTATCCACAGTGTTCAATTGAAGTATCAACCTAACCAGAGCACTTTCATTACCACTAGGAAAAAAGTTAATTAAGATCTCATATGTCACGCATAAAACATCAATCAACGGTTTGATCGTTTGTTTTATGTAAACCTGTTTATTATTCAGGCTAGAAGTTTCTCTTGAGATCATATGAGGACAAATGATGATCATATTCCTGAATTTCTCTGTGAGAAGGAGACTTGTGATTGTTTGATTGAGGTTAAACGCCGTACTTACGGGAGAATGAGACTGGATTATTTTCATGTTGATATAATAATTACTATATTAAAATACATAATGCTTAGAAAGTTTCCAGACTCAAACTGATCAACAGCTGAAAAATATAATCATTGGACGCGTACCAAATCTTAACAAAGTGTATAGTTTTCGATTGAGAAATGACGTCATCTATACTCGTACCATTAATATATCTCTTTAGCACCCACTGTCCAAAATTGTTCGAAATTGCATTAAACGGAAAATACATGGAGGGCTAGTCATTCGACAAATTAATACTTCGAAGGCACCGATTAAGGCCGTGCTTATCTGTTTTCACTTTACACCCTGTCAGAGATGGTACGGAAATAAGAGGTAAAATAGATGTATTACTATATTGCTGAAACTACAAGAAAGCTATTCGATTGTGTTAATAACTATCATTTTTTTTCAAACTTGGAGAAACTATCTTTGAAAGAGGGCGAAAAGTTCAACGGCGTCTAACTGGACCCCAGAATACCCTCAGGTCCATACAACAACAGCAATTGTACTGTAACCATGCATCCATTGTAAATGGTCGTGTTATACGAGCAATACTTTGTCATTCCGCATGCATCGACTGGAATTAGATCAGTTAAGCTGAAACCTATAGATCTAGAACAGAACATATATATATAGAACATGTTCCAGTATTGTACATATCTACAGGAATCAGAACATTTTATCTGGAACCTTCAGATATTGAACATTTTGACACGAATGGGATCGTTTCAGCTAGAACTTTCAACTATAGAACATATCGACAGTAATGAGAATGTTAATAGAACCTTCAAGTATTGGATAGACATATCGACAGAAATGATATCATTTTAGCTGTAACCTTCAAATATATACATATCGACCGGAATGAGAATATGTCAGTTGGAACCGTCACATATAAAACATGTCGACACCAATGACAATATGTTAGTTGAAACCTATAAGTTTTGCACATGTCAATAGGAGGAATGATATCATTTTAGCTGTAACCTTCAAATATGAAAATGTCGCCGGAATTAGAATATGTCAGTTGGAACCTTCATATATAGAACAGATCGACAGCAAAGATAATATGTTAGTTAGAACCTTTAAATGTACAGCAATGACAATACGTTAGGTAGAACCTTTAAGTATTGGACATATCGCCAGGAATTTTATCATTTTAGCTGTAAACTTCAAATGTGAACATATCGACAGCAATGAGAATATGTCAGTTGGAAAGTTCACATCTAAAAAATATCGACAGGAATGAGAATATTTTAGTTGGAACCTTTAACTAAAGAAAACGTTGAACGAAATTAGATCTTTTAAGCTGGAACATTTAAGTAGAAAACATGTCGACAGGAATGAGAATATGTCATTAGGAACCTTCAAAAATTGGACATAGCGACATGAATGAGAATGTTAGTTAGACCTTCAAGTATTGGACATATCGACAGGAAATGGTATAATGTTACCTGAACCTTCAAATTTGAAACATATTGACCAGAATGAGAATATGTCAGTTGGAACCTTCAAGTATTGGACAGAAATGTTAATGTTTTAATTTGAACATTTAAGTCAAGTAAATGTGAACAGCAATGATATTATTTTAGATGGAATATACAATATATTGACTGCAATAAGATCCTTTTACGTTAAGACTTTGAATTAGGAATATAATTAATAAAATCTGTAAAGCTGGAGCGTTTAAATATACATTGCATCCACAGGAATTGGGTCAGTTTAACTTGAAAATATCACACATAGAACATCCCGACAGGAATAAGAACATATCACCAGCAATTGGATCGGTTAAGGGCGAATATGTTTTGGCATTCTACTTTTCTAAAGTCATGGACTTTCCAAAGAAGAAAAACATTTTAAAAAACAATCATAAGTTTTATGAAGTCCGCAGCTATTAAGGAAATGTAAACTGCTGTTATCCTAATGCTGCTAAGTTTCAAATGTGATTGTGAATTGTCATTAGCCCATCATCATGAGTTAAGCGTGCGCTCATAAAACAATATCAGAACTGATCGGCAGCCAGAAGGTATTTCAGCTGTATAGGAACATTTCAGTATAGGTGTCATGCATTATATACAGACAACCCACAGACAACATACTTTTAATACTAATATAACACAAAATACTTAATAAATGCATCTTAAGTTATGACTACTATTCAATATAATGGAAGAGTCTTATATGTTAAATACAAACAATTAGAAGTAAAAAATAAATACACTATTATATTACAATGACATCGGCGTCATTCAAAGTCCATAACAATATAACAAACTTGTACAAGACAGTGGATCTATTACTATTAAGCTAGTACAAAATAAAACGGATTTATATTGTTTATTTAGCCGCATTACTTCTAAAAAAAACATTATTGGTTAGACTTGCGCTCCTAATTACATAATAGTGATTTAATACATATTTATATTATCTCAGCCTCAACTAGAAACCTAAATGATGATTAAAACTAGCAATAATATGCGCTTGAATGTGAAAAGTAACTGTGCCAGTTAATGCGACTTTGATCAATATTAAGTGCACTAGAGGAAATCAATTATGCACGAATTTGACACATTCTACAATTATGTCAGAATTTAAGCAGCTTTATCAATTATGTATACGATAGCTCCAGATTTTATATCCCTATACAGAATGAACAGAAGAATAAAAGCCCGTTTTATGTTAAGCAGCTGGCGAAGTTATCAACAACAATAATGTAGTTTCGTCTGTTGTTGTATAACAAAGCTTGGTTACATGGTAAAATCATCTCTGCTTGAATAAGATGAACTACATTTGTTGAAGGGTGTTACACATAGCTTCATAAGAGTGCTGGTTTGATTGGGCTTTTGCATCGTAGCCTGATTACTTAAGTTGATATCAACAGGATCAAAAGGAATCACCAAACTGAATTTGGTAATTTCTGTATTACCATTTCTCACTATTTGGAAAACAATGAGGTCCGATTCCATATGGTGTTCGTAAAACTTTGCATTTTTACACTGTATATACATTTTGAAAAGCAGAGTAAAGTAGGAATTAAAAAATACTCAAATAACATAAATGCTAGACATACATGTTTATCTAAATTTGCTGACAGTCCGCTCATATCGCACTTTCCGTTCATCGCTTGTTCGCTTTTCACTGGGAAAATTAGTACAGCGTATCAATAAACTTTGTTTGCAGAACAGTTTGATTTGATCTAGTGCATTCTTTCACTTTACGGATAAATTAGTATTTAGTAATCTAAAAGTTTGTAGACATTCATGAAAGAGAAACGATGAGGAACCGCGATTTCCTTGCGAAACCGCAACAAGATGTCTCGGAAACGCGCAGTAGTGGCAAAATAAATGAGAAAAGGCGGACTGGGAAATGATTAGATCTGAACAACGCTTGGGAACGTTAGACCTAGCTTATTGCTATGCCCTAATTGAATTGTCTTGTGACAGCGTGCAGTGCGATTGTTAAGACGAGGGTTATATGAGAATTCAAGGCACTCCCAACCCCATCATATGCAGGGCAACTCGACAAAGCTACCAAGCCCGCCGGGATGGCTTCTACTTTATCGATGGTGGTCTGTGTATCTCGCAGATCGAAGGGTGTACATTTTCCAATGCCGCTGGGACGGGAGCACTAATTAGCTGCCTTTTGGCTATTATAGGGTAGATTATTGAGCACAATCTGCCCTAGACTGCCAGAAAATAAACTGGGAATGAATGCAAAGCACTGTTAGAAAACATACAAAAATGTTTGCACTTCATTCCACTGACAATTTATACGCAAGTCTATTGTCCATTTATAACTCATGAGCACAAAAGTAAGTGATTATCGCTAGGTCAGTAGTCATGACACTGGTGTTTAAATAATCATGACTTCATTCGGGCTCCCACAAATTGATTCCTACACGACAATAATCAAGAAACATGAAAGACATCGCTGGTTAAAGGAACCACTCATTCGATATCCTCTTTATGCAGAAATTTACTTTCAATACAACTCATTCGTTTCCTTTGTCTTTGAACTTCTCTAATTGTCTAATGCTTAGCAACATATTTGTTGCAAGTGTTTTTTTATTTTTTATATCAAATTTTAAGCCACTGATTAATTAATTATTATAACTCATTTTGTAACTATCAAGTATACCATCTAGCTATTTAACGCAGACTGGGAACTTTGGGACAAACCCGCACCATTACACAATTAAAAATGATTAAACGTATTGGTATCTTTAAAAAGGAAATCGGATTGATCTACAGCTGAATGACATCAGAGCATAGTCCCAGTGTATTTGTACAGCTGTAATTTGTCTTGCTAGGACCGCACAATTTACGCCGTTTT
>JARFOD010014019.1:0-11267 GCA_031763545.1 Mopalia muscosa
TGAGTAGACAAATTAATGGTTGGCTGATTGTCGATCGCCAACATCGGCCCAACGTCGGGTTTTGGCTGGAATAGTTAGCTATAATGCATGGGTAACTCGTCGTCAGTCGCCAACGTCGGCACAATGTTGGGCTTTGGTTGGCATAGTTGTCCAAATTAAACGTTGTATGGCTTATGGTTCAATACCAAAGTATTATCACATGTTTTTTTGTAGAGAAAACATGTAACAACTAAATTTAATAAGTTTATTTTTACATCCGCTAGTCAGGGGTAAAATTGTGTTTCCCCTTTCTGAGATCTTCTTTTCATAATCTTCATAATGGAAAAAAATTGACCAAAAAATTCAGTGTTTTTTATTAGATTTAAATTGCAAAATGCGTGCGTTATTATGTATAGTCAAGGCCGGAAGGGACTGACTACCTGCTGTCTATTACCACAAATCAATAGATCAATCGACTGAACGCTGGGGATCTGTATATGAACTGAACAGTAGAGCTAGAGAACAAATGATTGTGGGTGGTAGAACACACATTTATACAGTCTACTCATGCCCCCAGTAGGACTCCTAGAACAAAATCTGTGATGCCGACCTCACTTAAATTTCGCAGTTAAAACTGCCATTTTAAGACATTGATTTTAAGTTTTATGTACTAAAAAAATGAATGAAATAGATAAAACTTTATTTTGCCTTTCCATTCGATTAAAAACAAAATGTCTTGTTAAATGTTTTAGAATACTCTTTAAAAAAGTTAAATCATTTACATATGTTTGGGCTGTTTCCACAGCTTTTTTTCTTGATTTTTATCATTGAAATCATTTATTTCGTTAACTATGTGCACTAAGTCTTTGAAAGTTTGCACAGGCAATCTCGAAGCCATTATCTAAAAAAAACCGTCAGGCAGTTTTTTATATTGCTTTTTGTGTTAAAGATAATTAGTAAACATTTTTTTAAGGACAGATTTTTTTTTTTTTTACATATATTTTTTATTTATTGTTCAATAACTGACTGAATTTACAAAAACCCTATGACAGTTTTTTGGTTTAAATAAACTGTCTTCAAAGGCACACAAGTTGGAAAAAGAAAATCTCAAAGCATCTGAGAACTGAAAAATAAGAGTTACGAACAACAGTCTATTTTTACAAATTATTCCACGTTTTTATTTATTAATGCTATTTTATAATAAAATGAATCTTAATTTGACATTATATTTATAATCTTGAAGTCCTCTACTTTCTAAATATAAATGATGTTAATGTAATCATTCTTGGAAATATCCGTAAAAGTCATGAAAATATAAGAGTCGCATTTTTTACTCCCGACTAGCGGTAAAGTCCTTAAAAGCCATTGTCACCAAACTACCGCCTGATTGGCCGACTCAAGTCACATGACATTCTTCACCTGCAGGTCCTTGTCAAGATGGCGGACAGTATTTGATTTTCAAATGTAGGCCTAATATTTTTATGGACAAAAAACATCGTGCTTTGGATAATATGGCTCCCAAACAAACAATAGCTAACTGATTAGGAAACATTAAGAGACTCAGGCGTACTCAGCTGGTTTACACCTGTATATAATGGCTATCTGTTCTATTTGAAACTGGTATATCGAGTCGAAGGGATATGTCGCTGCAATAATAACGGCACTACTACTCAGCTGGTTTACACCCGTATATAATGGCTATCTGTTCAATTTGAAACTGGTATATCGAGTCGAAGAGATATGTCGCTGCAATAATAACGGCACTACCTAAAAAAACGTTCTGACCGTACATTCTACATTCTAAAACACGTTATCTGCATTTACGGTAAAACTTCTTTAAATACGAGCAAAATACGACTATATTTGGATTCCTTACGATCCAAGCTTTGATTTTATATACCACATGCCATATACCAACTTTTAGCGTGAAAAAAAAACGGAGTATTTTAACATTTCGCGACTGTACACGCGCCACAACAAGAAATTTACGGTTGGTTAACTATAAATTGTGTATGTTGAACAAGACAACCTAGTGGAACGGACTTATGGATAAATTTTCTCTACATTATCCATCATACGGGTGTTTGTGAAAACAAAGACAACCCTTATATGAATACTTAGATTTCTTTGATGCCACGATTTTCCATATTTTATATGGTGTCCGTCATATTGAGTGACAAAAGCAGATAAGTTTACACAGCTGAAAGAAATTTAGAAGTTATAAAGATATTAAAACAAATAATTTGTTGGATAGCAAACTTAAAAATGATAAACCCACACAACCTCATGAAGTGAGGAACATGATAATCTATTGCTGAGTTAAATGTTTACATCATGCCTCTGATATTTAAATGATTAAGTATAACTCTGAATGGTTAAAGATGCGTGCTATTAGTTTTGTTGGATCGTACCTGTAAGCTGATTATGCTTCTACACAGTAGGAGGGTTCTAAGGTCCATGACTATAAATTTCCAATAATTGTGGTTATACCAGTGTGATAGACATGGGGACAAATACTTTTGTATTTGTATTTAACTGCACTTAAATACACTTTTATGATTATTTTTTTTGTATTTGCCTTTTCAAAAGAATAGTATTTGTATTTTTGGAAAAGAATACTTTATAAAACCATTTTAAAATTGAAATACTTTTAAAATACTTCTGTTTAAAATATTCTGTAAACCACACAAGTGGCTATCCATCCCCCAGAGATAAGGGTGTGGACATTACAGGATTAGTATGTAGACGTTGCCCAATCTGTCTGGCAGAAACCTTATTCTTAAAACAAACAGACGCAGGTACAGAGGTTACCTTTGACATTTTACAAAATACACATACAATTTAGTAAATCTTAGGATAATTTATAATAAATATGAGTTGATTAACTTTATAAGTTAAACACATCACAGCATAATCTACCACTGAAAAGATGAATACTATCATATATAAATCCATGTCATGCTATTTAGAGTCAAAACACATGCCATAATAAAGCATAAAAGACTCCAGAATGTGGCTTCCTTTTCTAATGCAATACAACATACTTTAAAGCAAATGTAATAACCAATCTATCACTATTCATATCCTACACCAATGCTCTGACAAAATAAAAGTTAAGTGTGGAGTATTTATTTGTAATAAATACTTTGAACAGAATTTATATTTCAAAACATCCGAAAATAAATGTATTTGTATTTTGTATATCGAGTGTATTTGCATTTGTAGACCCCATGTCTGCAGTAAGAATATGTCTTGCTAAACCCCAATTATTTATTCCAGATTATCTACCTTGGAATCTAAAATCATCAGTTTGATTTTGATATATTTATGTGCAAATTTGTTTCCTTTCGTGTGTTTCCATAGTTTGCTTCATGCAGTGTATATGGTCTTATTTTTATTATCGCAGCTACAGAGGTCCACATTATCAAGTTGTTGACAAAGCTTAATGGAAAGATTAATCACAACACCAGACTGTTACACCTGATCACAGAGCTCCATCAGATTAGAGCTGGCAGAGACACTCCCTTCACCTCTCCCTTGTCTTTGACTGACTTTACACTACTGGATCAACTTGATGAACGCCTAAGAACGGAAAACACCTTAAAGAATCACATGGTAATAATTGTATTCTATCATTTTCTGTGTACTTCATGTAAAATAAGCATTAGGTCTATGTTTGGAATCACAAGTTTTAGTAATTAATACGTGTTTGTACTTCTTCTTGAATGACAAAATTATATCTGGTGGTTTCTGGGGCTCGTTTGACAAAGCTATCTTAACTTACGTTGAACGTATCTGTCATGGCAACACTATGTTTTCAATTCTGGTCGTTATGGTAATAACGTTTGCGTTCGCTAATATCGCTTTGCGAAATGGGCCCCAGGTGTCTACATTATGTGCCATTTGTGGTAGTTATGTTATTAATGGTATATGTGGTAAGTCATCCTAAACTATAGGCTTCATTGTACGCCATTGTCCTTCTCACAATGATCAATGTTAAGTGATTGGTGGTATGCAAGTTGGCATGTTAAACTCAAATTTAACACCAACTGCTTGGTATAGCATTGGAAAATAAGTACACATGACGAGACTATACTCATTGGAACGTTATCCCTCATATATAAGCTGTTGTTTTTTCAAATTTATGTGTATCATCTGTGTGTTGTAAAATGTTTTATATTATTACAGATGCCGTTGGAAAAAACCCAGTGCTAGTGATGCAGACATTGAGACAATTATAAAAACTTGGTTAAAGTATGCTGGAGACAGAGGAGGAAGAAAAACAAGGAACACTACCACTTCAATAATGGACTAATGGACTACTTATATACAGAAATTCGTGCTTGCAGCTTGAAGGAGAGATAAAACACAGCAGGAAGATTTATTTACAAGAACGACTTCGAGAACTAAAATAATTTCACACATTTATTTATTTTTCTTTTAATGTGCATTTAAAAAATATATATATATGCATGCTTTGTTTCTTGATTTTAAATTAGTCTTTACCAGATTAATGTCATTTAGACAAAATCATTTGATCATGTCCTAGATAACATTAAAATTTCATTTCATTCAAAAAACTACTTTATCCATGTTTTTTCTTTATAAAATCAACTTATTTTCTGGACGATTTTTGTTACCATTCAGTGTACAATGAGGAAGCCAACTTTCGTGACAGGATTGAGTTATCAATCAAATTAAAGATAAAAAATCACAAAGATCTTTTAGGACATTTTGTGAAAATAAAATTTATGAACTTTTGCTTCTTGAAGTATATTATGAGTCATGTTTTTTGCAAGCCGTACCTCAGATCCGTCCTAGTACTTCGGCCAATGTTGACAAGTTAAGGTTGGGCCAAAGGTGGCATGCCTAAATTGGGCCACCGTTTGCAGTATCGTTGGGCCAATGTTGGTGTTGCGAGGTTGGGCCAACGGCTTTTTGCTCAGTGGGCCAACGTTGGCTCAACTACGTTGGGGAAACTATGCCATGCCAACGTTGGGTCAACGATGGTATGCCAAAGTTGGCCTAATGTTGGCCCACTGATCAAAACTACGTTGGCCCAACGTCGCACACCAACGTTGGCGCAACGATATTGCAGACGGTTGCCCAACGTTGTCGTGTTATCTGGGTACTCAGATTATTCGCGAGAATGAACAAATGTGTATTACAAGGAGACTGGCATCAACTGATTTCAATGATTGTATTCGATTTTGTCAGAGATACGGTCTAAAAGGTAGAAGAGGGAAAAACAAGGATGACAATACGCAGACTGAACTTTGTCAAATTGCTTCGTTCTGATTTGTAGAATCACGTCTCGTGACCAGACGCAACACACGACCCGGGATATATCAAAAGAAATGTTGCTGGAGAGTGAAGCATGACATTTATTCTGCTCCCTCTCTTAGTCACCTTCCATTCTCAATCATGATAGGTTTGAATATTGTTTAAAAATAACAGAAGCATATTTTATGTATAAATGGCATTTCCATTATTATTATATTGGCAGAAAATTATATGAATAGCATCAACAAAATTGTATGTGAATTTTAAAATTTTGGTTACGTGTAAGAGCACCACGCCTTCAGAGTCAGTTAACAATTATAAACCCATTGTTTTAGGACTGTGAACTGGAATACATATGCCCGTGCAACTGTCTGACGTATTTACACTATTCCCACAATCAGATAAACAAATAAAAATAAACATTTGCCGATCATGTCTGCTCTGCTTGGATTGGCTGCTCAAGACAATGTATTAAACTTATTAACATTCGCCTTATCGTTCAACACGCGTCTTTCCAATATTTCTCTTTTCAGTAATGGTTATTAAAACAGTGTAAAATAGATGTATGCTTCTCACGGACTACTCCTCCGTGTTACTTCGGTTCGTTATTACAAACAGAATTCCCAGCTGTAAACAGTTTTGAACATGTAACCAAAAGGCGACCATAGGGATAAAGTTGGTGAATCCGATACCTTCTAAACTAAAGTATCTGCATTCTGAGAACGTTCAACTGTAGCATATAAACTACTGATATCGGCGTCATTTTTGCCATTTTCTTTAACCCAGAACAACGTAAAAAGCTATGCATCAGAGGAAAAAAAGACGTTATTTAAGGAGTAGTGTACATACTGTTATTGCTGCTCATTGTGGTTCTCTTATAATCGAAAACTCAGTTCACAACAATGTACAACAATTCCTTCAGATGGTAAATAAAATATTAGCTACAAATGTAGCGCTAGTGGGATGTTTGTAATACAGAATATTTACTCGTTTGGTGAAATATAACGAAAGACTGTCCACCCGTTAATGAATCTTAGCTACAGATGTAGCGCTAGTGGGATGTTTGTAATACAGAATGTTTACTCGTTTGGTGAAATATAACGAAAGACTGTCCAATCGTTAATGAAGAGAATTAATCTCATTATAATCGTATGTTGGGTACCCTTCGTAATTCTGAGAATAATTATTATTATTTACAGAGAATACGAAATACACTGAGCCAGTTTAAAACCGATCCACCCTGAGGCCCTATATATGCACACACCAAAACGCACACGCACAAACACACGTTTTTTTCATCATATTTCTTAATGTAAAATCTACTACCACCAGAACTCTACAAGAAAGGCAAAATGTACAAAATATACCTCGACAGTCCATTATCTATGCCAAACAAGCATGTTCGAAGTGTCTGTATTGTGTAATTTATATGTACACTCTATGGAGAATTTGTCTGTAATAAAGCCATTATTATTATTATTATTTAACATTTGATTTCTTCACTTTTCGCTTCATCTACATTTGTTGACGGGGAGGTTTCAAGGACGTCAGCAGATATAGTGTACGGCCAGCTGTTTGAAACATATATAGGATTCTCCTGAGTTGAGACCAAACCCTCGATCATTGGACGGCTCTGCAATCGACATTTTCTACAAATTAAGAAAATAAAACAACAAAGAAAAAAATAAAAAAAACATATAAATTAAATTATTGCGTCAGAAAGTTCAGATTTACAACTTTGGGGCTTTATCGATCAAACCATTAGACTTGAGGATCAAATACTCTCCCATTTAAAGTCACAAGATCAATATCTGTATAAACATGCACAGAATCAACTTATAAATACAATACAGTTAGGAGGGGTACTCAATTACAAAATATGATCTCTTATTATTTTTAAAAGCCCCCAAAAGAGCCTAAAATACAGATTAATGGATTAACAGATTAGATATGTCAGAAGATCTCCGAGAAAAAAAAAAGCAATTTTCCGGACATTTGTTCTACACATATTTGATTTAAACAAAAGTGTATTCCTGAGTGATCTTGTTAGTAAATGGTAATTATCTTGTTCCACAAGAAAACGCGAATTAACCACCTTGTTAACACACTTGTACAGGAATAATAAATCGGCAGGCGGCGGCGTTCCCACAGGTTTGGCTGATTAAAAGCTTTACACAAATCGGCTTACATTTGCTAAATGCTATTTATCCAGTGGGTATTATATAACGGTGTGCTAATATCTTAACTAAAATGCTACATAGGAAGGCACAATGTTAAATTACAACTTACCTTTCCAGAAATACAATCAAAAGAACGACCAGCAAAATGAACACAATCGAGGAAACCACAATTGCTGCTATTACCCCGTCTTCAACAAAGAAATATACATTAATTGTTATTATTAGATACCACAGATCGACTTAATAAACATGATTCTGTTTAATACTGCAATGGTTGAGAACTGTTATTGTTATTTTACCTACTTTTAAGTTTATTACTCGTATCCGGTTTCCGTCCTGGCGTCGACGACCTCTCCGACGTGTGGTCTGCTATTGTTACAATTCCGCCTGTACAGCCTTCGGTTGTTCTTTCGTTACTGGCTGTTTCGCTGAAAGTGATAATTTCAGATGTTTCTATGGCAGCCGCTTGCATTGTAGTGCCACTTGTAGCACTTGCCGTGATTTTGGTTAAAACGAATGGAGATGTTCTCAAACTAGACGAAGACATCTTTAAAAACGTCCTGTCATTCGGAGATGTTTTTGAAGCAGACGAGGTGGTTTTTGAAGATGACTTGTCACTGGAAGGTGTGATTTGACTTCGGGTCGTTGTAGTTGAAATAGATGGAGATGTTTTCAAACTAGGCGAGGGTTTTTTTGGTGAAGACTTCCCACTCGAGAATGCAGTAGTCTCTGTTGTCAGTAAACTTGTCGTTGTAGTCCTGGGTACAGGGTAACCACTGCAGGATAACGTTATATTCCCTCCACCTGTCAGATATATATTAATCAGAACCCAGTCAAGAATTTGGTGTCACATTGATCTCACAGTATTCTCATGGATGATCTCACAAACGGAGCAAAGTGTGATATCACAGTGACCTAAATCTGTAATCACTCAAGGATGCCACAGCGATGTCACGTTGGGATATCACAAAACATCACTGTGTGATATCTTGAGCTAAATTTGTAACCTGATGAAGAGTTCATACTGACCTCACAATGTGAGATCATTCAGTGATATTTATTTGAGCTTCACTTTAAATCTTGTTGCAAGCTATACATTTTATTTTCATGAAGAATTCATTTAGTCAGTTATATCCATAGATACAAGCATTAAAGAAGATAAAATAAAGTATTTTCGTTATAAAATATAACTTAGTTATTACTTGTATCATCACATTTTCGGATGTGTCATTTGATAGCTATGCTATAATGTCATTGTTGTTGTTGTATACCAACCGTACAGCCAGCCTCCGTCTGTAGATTTTTTTAACTGATATAAAAAGTCAAGGCATGTTCAAACCACAATGTGAACTACTTCTATGTCATTCAGTTGAACTCGTCCATCTTTGCACTTTACAACTCACATTCTTGCTGCTTGTACCAGTAAGCGACTTCGTATTATTTCTGTCCACTATACATGTAGGCATGCTTGTGAGATATGACAGATATCACTGTGTGATTACACGATGATGTCGCCATGTGAGATCCATGTGATGTCGTTGAGACATAATAAATATGAGATGGTGGTGATATTACACTGTTGATATTAATATGATGTCACTGTGACATTATTAAATGTAATGTTTGTAAGATCGCACTCATGAGAATAATATGACGTCACTGTGACATAAAACGTCTAACTTCTGTGACATCACACATTTGAGAAAAATATGACTTCACTGTGACATTGCCGTTAGCTCATGTCTTAGCACAAAAGATACATCGTATGCACTTTGTGGTTAAAAACACACTATTTTTTTGAAAAGTTTTTAATTTTTTATCAAAAATGAATTAATAGTTTAGTCTTCAGAGTTCAGATGAACTAGCATCTATTCTGTTCCCAAATTCTTCTCCAGGTAAGGTTAAAATGCAAAAAGACGAAAGGCATACCGTTTCTGCCTTGTCCCAGTTGGCCACACAAATGTGGCAAACATTTTGTTGGAC
Source organism: Mopalia muscosa (assembly GCA_031763545.1). Taxonomy (NCBI): domain Eukaryota; kingdom Metazoa; phylum Mollusca; class Polyplacophora; order Chitonida; family Mopaliidae; genus Mopalia; species Mopalia muscosa. The sequence goes on from JARFOD010014019.1 coordinate 9,426, forward strand.
GATTGTAGAAACCAACAGGTAGTCCAATCGACTTAGATATTTTTGTATGTAATTGAAAGACAGGAAAGGAAGATACGTCAATCTTCAGTTTGTCTTTGGGAAGATGTTTTTTTCCAAACCTCTCTCAACACATTGTTCATTGTCCCTTTCGAAAGAACTCATGCATACGATATACCGTTAAATATACTCACCAGAAACAACGCTATATTTGAAACACATTTTGTCATCTTCTCGTCTGTTGTAAACCTGAAATTCATTTTTGTTGCTTCTGACTAAAACAGTTGTTGCTGTAAGCGGTTTATCACAGGAAAATGATGTTCCCAATCCAAAACCTCCAAGTGTCATCTTCGATGAAAAACAACCGGCTTGTGCCGACACTAATCTAACCTTCAGCGTTGTTGCAGCGCCATCTATCGTGAATCTGCACTTACAGTTGCTCACCCTTGGTAGTCCTTGTGTTGTAGCAAACCCTTCTGAACTGAATGTTATGCTGTTCTTGTAACACATCAATACGACTGAAATGAGACCAAACAACGATGGTTCTATGACATTAAGTTCATTTTAGTTTTTCTTAAAATCGCAGTCAGCATGATTTGTTACATTTACTGTTTCATCCACTCATAGTTTAATTCTTAGCCCCATTTATCAATCATCTAATGGCGATGCCTATATTTTCATTTGTATATTAGACGAACTCAAGTTTAAATCCGAATGTGTTTAGCACATTTGGTGTTGTATGACTTTTCGTTGCCCTTTTCCCAAGAACATCAGTCGTCCAATATTTGAAGAACTTTAATTATCTTAATCGGAAGAACAGGTTATGAGTAAGAATACACGAGAGTGCCACCCCTGATCTATGGTTGAGTTGGGTTAAGTTTTCCGGAGGTTGCGTTCATGGGGTTTGAGGATGGGTATTTGTTTCGCTTGATTAGATTTTAACGCCATACTTACGGTTTTTTCACTCATATTTCGGCGTGTTAACCCAATGGGTAAGGGAATCACACTTAACACAATTGGTAACAAACAAAAGACTGCACAAATACAGGGCAATCGCAGGGTGCAATATAAAAACATCATAACAGATAGGCTTCCTGTTCCACTTTAACCCGCCTGTATCTAACTACTCACGGACTTATTTACAAGAAGGTATTTATTTGCAACAAGGTGCCCGTTTACAGAAAGATACTCATTAGCAAGATCTCAGTTGTTGTAACTGATAACTCAATATTCAGTTACAACAAGGCACTCATTTACAAAAAATACACTCAGTTACAACTCATCCGCAACAAGGTACCGGTGCTCATTAACAACAAGGTGCTCCTTTGTTACAAGGTACTCATAAGCAAGAAGTACTCAGTTACACCAAGGTACTCCTCTGCAACAAGGTACTCAGTTACCATAATGTTCTTATTTGCAACATGCTTATAATTTGCGACAAGGCAATCATTTACAACAAGGAAATCATTTACAACAAGGTACTTAGTTACAACAAGGTACTCATCTGCAACAAGGTACTCAGTTACGAAAAGGTTCTTATTTGCAGCATGGTTCTAATTTGCGACAAGGTACTAATTTACAACAAGGTACTCGTTATCCAGAAGTACTCAATTATAACAAGATACTCATTTGTATAGAACTTATATCATCACTGCCACAAATTCCACAACGTAAGCTGTAAATACTGAATTACTCGAGTTTGATGGTTATATTATTCTAGAAAATAACTTAAATAATATAAATCAATTCGTGTTCACTTATTTTCTAATTTTTATTATTTTTTGTTGCAGGTGCCATTAGCATATAACCAGGTTGGATGTTGACATGGACACTTGACAGAAGAAA
>JARFOD010014030.1:0-11266 GCA_031763545.1 Mopalia muscosa
TGTGTTATATTCTGTGCTTTTGTCCTGTCTTGTCTTTGTTTGTTTCCAGTGGTGTCAATGGTGGTTTCCTTCACCCACTGGGCTGACCCACTGTCATGTGAGTTAAATATCCTTCAGTACGTCATTAAACCCTGAAGACTATCTGTTTGTGTACTGTGTGCTGTATTTGTCCTGTTTGTTGCCAGTGGCGTTGAGTGTAGTTTTCCTTCACCCATTGGGCTAGTATGACATCACATGAGTAAAGAAAAATGGTGTTAAACCCCAATTAAATAATCAATCTAGTACTAAATTCTGATAATTTGTGTCGTAATTGGTTTTCTCTCTGTCTCTCTATAATCTAATTGGCATTGATTTCTTCTTTAGTTACCCTAATAATACGTTAATAAAATCTATTCATAAGAAATAATAAAACAATCTTTTTCCCAGAACATGTTAACTTATGGTAAACTTACATCTGAAATTTAATATGATGTGGAACATTTTTAACCGAAAATGAAAAAATAAAACATAAAGCATGTTTTTTAATAAATAATTTTTCCCGTTTTTAGAATATTTAAAATAGTTATTTCTGTTTTGCCAACTACCCCCACTCAATCATGGCTAATTAAATTGATTGGGTAGTCCAGCCGGAAGAAATTCTATTTTATTAATTACTACAAACATACTGTCTAAGTGGTAAAATATAAACACATCCAGTAGACATGGGCTTCAAGAGGAGGGTTGGGAGAGAGCTTCCTGTTGCCCTGGTGCTCTCAGAGCTACATGTAAGGGGCAACATGAAGCTGACCTGTTTTCTGATGTCTTTGTGTTATATTCTGTGCTTTTGTCCTGTCTTGTCTTTGTTTGTTTCCAGTGGTGTCAATGGTGGTTTCCTTCACCCATTGGACTGGCCCACTGTCATGTGAGTGAAATATCCTTCAGTACGCCATTAAACCCCAATCAAACAAACAAATTCTGATGTACTGAATGAATTAATGTGTCGACCATCAGGTATATGAGCGAGACACACAACGTGGCTCAGAAATTTATAAGGGGTGGTTTTTGCTCTCGGTTTTTGCAAAGACTGTGAAATAAACAATCCGTCCTCAAAGATGTGAAATGGCCCTGAGGTCAATCAAACAAACTAATTGATAAATCTCTGTTTATCAAGCCTTTTATCTGTCATCTGTTCTATCAGTGTTTTTACAGCGTTAATCACTAATCAAACAATTTTTTTTGCTCGTACATAAGACAAGGAACCACATGAAGTGGACAATCCGTCCTAATATGAATGAAACACCCTTGAGTACGATGTCAGGTTGGCACGATTGTTTTTGAAATTGCGAAACTGAATTTTAATGCTCTGTCCATCTCATTGTTGCTTAGGGCTCGGAAATATCTCTTATGCTGCTTAATAATTAAACCTTTATCCTTGAATTGTACAAAATTGTTAGGTATTAAGTTGATTTCACATTTTGAATAATCCAGTCTGATTTATAACATAACCTGTGGGCCCTTGTGTTGCTATTACTCACATAGTAAATATATTGGAAACTGGCTTAAAAACAACCGGGTTAAAATAAGTGTCATTTATAGCCAAAAATATCACTCGTCATATGTTATCTGATGATATAGAATTTAGTCAACAGTTAATTCCCATGACGCAATGTAATAACAATACAGTCGTTTTAATCTGTTTAGTAATATATGAAGATTCATCAGCCAATTCAGTTTCATATTAATATGTAAAGAGAAAAAAACAGTGGAAAATTTGAATGGCTTGAAGGATTGTTTAAAATAAAGTTAAATTAAACAAATATTTTAAAAAAACAAAGACGTTAACTAATAAAGATGTATTTTATTTTTTTATGTTTCAAAATTTAAATATAGGAAATTATGAGATGACATTGACCGGCTTTTGTTGGAGACTAATCAACTCTCCAACGCCAATGTATACACTTTATATTTCTGTCCTGTTTCTATACAAAAAAAACCAACTTTGCAAATAAATCACATTAACACGAATGAATAAGAGTTTACAACATCAGATCAAGATCATAATGTGTCGAAAGTGTGCTTTTTGTAAACTAACGAAAATTGGACCTTAGTCAATACTTCATGGATATTGTGGATTTTATTTATAGCTGCTACGGTGGCAAAAAGTTTGCTGTTTTTTAATAACAAAGAACTTTAAAGCTAAGGAAACCTATATTATCAAATTTATTGGAAAAATACAAGTTAACTATCGTTAGTTTGTGAAACAATAAGCAATAGTTATTGATATGTTTTCAATTTCACTTGCTGGGCTGGGCTATACAATCCGAGTGCTGATCTGCTTGCTCAGGTCGACGCTTTTTGTTTTACCTGTGTAAGTTTTTTCATATACATGTAAGTTAAAACAAAGAATATGTTTTGGTCTTAAATGACTGCTTCTGAAAAAGGTTTTATTTTTATCAGTTAAGAATTTTGTCTTGTAGGATATATATGACGGATGAGACAAAGTTTACTTGACTGTCAGTGGCTTTTGGTTTACATAGGTTTTTTGGTGAGTGTGAACGGACAAGGTGTGAATGGTCGTCTGTTCCTCGTTTTAGGGCACCTGGCAACCTCCAGGCAACCTGAAAGGCCATTCACCACTTATTTCCAGCCCTGTCGTCGTTATATAAGTGAAATACTTTTAAGTACGACATTAAACCTCAATCAAACAAACAAACAATCATTAATTGAGACTGCTTTAGTTCATCAATGGGCAGGTACATTGTATGCTGAAGGCTAAGTGATATAATTTTAAAGCAGGTGTAAAGACCCAATCAAACAATCCCCAACTGCTTGTTTTAGATGGAGAATCTTGAAGAGACTCTATCAGAGAAAGAGAACCAGATGTTAATGTTGAAATCCCAGTTGGAGACTCTACCACTAGAGCAGAGCTCACACGAGACGGCCATTGCTGGACTTCAGGAGGTTCTTGCTGAGAAAGAACGCCAGATTGAGCGGTGAGAGAGGCTGGATTTATCTTTTAACATGATATGATGGGGTGTAAAACACTAATCTATCAATCAATTTAACATGATACTTTCAGTTTTTAATGGACTATAGCTTAGTAGTTAGCATGTGCGATTACTAATCCTACTTTAATGTATCCTTCATGGGAACTGTTTTCCACCGAATTAAACCAGGAATTGTGTGATGTGGACAATTTCTATAAGTGAAACACCCTTGAGTACGATGTTAAACCCCAATGAAATTAAGCGGGTGGTTGGAGGGAGCTTCTTTTTTCGGTGAAAATTGAATACACCGCCATTAAATAAGTGAATTAGCCTACAGCAAAGCCTAAAATAACAAGAACATATTAATTTTTTTATTCAGATGGCTCGTTTAGATTTTAAGTTAAAAAAAATTTTGAAAAAATAAAAGAAAATAATGCCTACCTACCTATTTACCAACATTTTTATTTTCTTGTTACGGGACACAAATATATTATTTTGGATGACCGAATCACCACCAAATCAGTAATTATTATCAGTAATCATAATAATTATTGAATAATAGTCAATGTATTCAAGAGAGAAATGATATGACAAGCAGCTCTCTATACATGCTTTACTAATTAATAAATTAATCAATCAAAGGTCATAGGCCACTTTACTAATTAATAAATTAATCAATCAAAGGTCATAGGCCACCAATCAAATTGACCCATGTCCCCTTTATTTTATGGTTTCAGACTGAAGGAACAGCGTGAGAAGTCCGACAGTGAACACCAGGAGGAATGTGAAGTCTACCTCAAACAGATCACGGAACTTAAGGCACGACTAGAGACGTTACAATCAGAACTTGATGAGAAACAGGTACAGTACACGATTAATCTATAAAAAAGAGCGCCCTCTGGCTTTTAAAGGGCAGTTTGATTATATAACATGTTTTTGCCAATCTAAAGTGGAGTTTTACTTGTGTTATCTCCCTTTACAGACGGAACTCTTCAGTCTCAGAGAAGAAGCTAGTGTTTTGAAGTCCGACAAATTCCAGGCAGAGTCCAAATTAAAACAAACACAATTAGAACTGATGCAATTGAATCAAGACTTTGATGTCCTTAAAACCAATCAAGCCCAGGTAGACCAGGTAAGACAATATAAGAACTTTTTTTGTCATTTGAAATTAACCTCAAATTTTGTATTTTAAAATTTTCTTAATTATTGACATTAACTTGAGAATTGAAGTTGTTTTTCGAATTTTATTTATATGTTGTTTTTGTTGCATCAATAGGAACTTTTAAATATTATTAGTCACCTATGGTACCAGTGGAAAAACTTGTCATATATTTTCACAAATTATATTAAACATGTAGGCCCTATTTATCTATTCTTGTGCATTTATTGTAGACTCGGCAGGGAATGTCATCCATAGAGACACAGACCGTGGAGGATTTACGTCAAGTGGACCAGCGAATCACGGAGCTGACTAGCACTGTTTCCAGTCTACAGGTCAAGCTGACCAACGGGCAGTCTGAGTTAGACAGGCTGTTGGAGATACTGAAGGAGGCCGAGAATGAGAAAAACTCCAAGGATCAACAACTGCAGGAGCTTAATGAGTTAGTGTGAAGGCTTAACCAAAATTTAATTAAAATCACTTAGCTGCATGTGAACATTTACTTTTTGAGCTCACAGTCCCCATTTTGCTGAAAACTCAGAAAAGTAAATGTTTTTTTACTTTTTTTTGTAGAATTATTTATCATGAATTTACTTTCTGCAACAAATATTTTATAAATTATACACATGTACCGCTTAGTTTTTGCATAAGGACATTTACTTTGATGAGCTTTTGGCCCTCATGGGGGGTCGTTTGTCACAAGAACTGAAAGCCCAGAAGACTAAATGTTTTTGAGGAGTAGCTCGGGTGTTTTACTTTATTTAATACATTAAAAATAGGAGTCTTGAGACAAAATGAAAATAGACCATTTAAATTTAAAATATGTACCCCTCAGTTATTGCGTACAAATATTTACTTTGCAAGCTTCCGGCTCTCATGTAGCCTTTTGCTCTGGCAATCCATCTTGACACTGAAATAATCCTAAGGTGTTATCAAACAAACAAAACAACTTTTGCTAAAAAATTCAACAACTAAAGCTTCATCATGATTTACCTCCCTTTACTTAATCAGTTAGAATGTACATGTATAATGTAAAATGCATCATGATCAAAAACTAGCTTATTTGCTTAGATCAACAAAACTTATTGTTCATTTTCTTGTTTATTTTTTTTTTTACTGTTCATTTTCTTATTATTTATAGGACATTGAAGGAATACAAACAGAAGATGGGGACATTAAAACGAAATCAGCAGACAGAGAAAAAGAAAAGCGCACATTTGTTAGAGGAGGCGAGGAAACGAGAAGATGATCTCAGTGATGATACAGACCAACTGAAGGTATGAAGAAGTGGTTTGCTAGACCAGCAAGTGTGGTGCTGTCTAGAAGCTTTACCACATTGCCCTGGGATTTGGTGGGGATGAGCCCCACATCTTCCTGGGATTTGGTTGTGACAAGCTCTATATCTTCCTGGGATTAGGTGGTGACAATCCCCACATCTTCCTGGGATTTGGTGGGGATGAGCTCCACATCTTCCTGGGATTTGGTGGGGATGAGCACCAAATCTTCTTGGGATTTGGTGGGGACGAGCTCTCCCCGTTTTGCTGGGATTTCGTGGTTCGAGCTCTCTCCATCTTCGTGGGATTTGGTGGGGATGAGCAACATCCACCATCATATTGATGGTTTTATGAGGAAAATGAGCGATCTCACAGAAAATGGACCACAATTTTAGCTAGTAGTGTGTATAATGTGGATTTTGTTTCTGTTTCCTGTTTTATTCTCTTTGAATTACATTGTACATCTGGAATCCATCCATCCAGCTAAATCTTTGGTAGGTGAATGCTTGGAAATTTTAAAATGAAAAATTTACGATTGACAGGTAATGGTTGCTTTTGAACATTTTAACAGGTTTTTTTTTTTATTGTTTTAGACTCTCTGTAGTTGTTGTTGTTTACCAAAATACTATCAAACAGAAGGAAGACAGAATGGAGGGAAAGATGTTGTTGTATTGTTTGAGACACATAAATTAACGTCATTGTTGTTTTTCAGAATATGATCAAACAGAAGGAAGACAGAGTGGAGGAATTGGAGGAAGCATTAAGACAGAGTGTAAGGATAACAGCTGAGCGAGAGATGGTGATGGCCGAACAGCAGGACAAAATAGATAGGACCAATAAACAGGTACCCAGCTCCTACTCTCTTTTCACCCATTGGCCGATGGCAGTTGGTTTCATGAATGGTTCAGTTGTCTTTACTTGGCATTGAGGGAATATTAATTTTAGAGTGGATCAAAGTGCTTGACATTGTCAAGAATTGGCCTAAGGGTATTGTTGTCTTCATGTACGTCCATCTGTCCGTCTGTACTTCTTTTTAAAATCTATTAAACTATAACTGGATAAAGGAATTTCTCTGATTCATAATTCCAGATTAAGAAGTATGATTTGTTATTATGAACCCTATTGGAATTTGATGGATTTACCTGAAATTTAGAATTTGTGATTTGTTGTGAACCCTAAGGAAATTTTATGGATTTACCAGAAATAAGAAATGTTGCCCTTTAAATTGCTTTTTAAAAAAAATACCTTTCATTAGGAGGGTCTATTGAACAAAATGATATAGAATTACTCATTTTGCTCTGAAGGTATACCTGATTCTGATAGAAGAACTATCAACATACAGGGTTTTTTGGATTGAAGTTTACATTCTCCCTATTTCTTAGTTTTTGTGTTAATGTACCTCATCACCTTTGAACCTAATTGATGTTAAATGGCCAAGTGAAGTTTTTTTGCTTGTTCAATACAATAGGGTTGGCCAGTGCCTAAAAAGGGAGATAAATGTGTAACTCATGCAACTGATGCCACCTATATCATTGAATAACAATACAATTTATATGAATATTTATTTTATTTAATTATTACCCATTGAGATAGCTGGAATACATTAACGATTCACATCCGGGTTGTGATATTGTTAATTGTTGTTTAAATACCCTTAAGCAACTCTTCAGTGCAGTCTGGCAATTCCCTTTGTTGTGAAATACCCTTGAGTATGACGTTAAACACCAATCAACCAAACAAACAAAATCTTTCAATGACTTTGTTGCTGGCCCACTGCTGTGGCTTAGTGGTAAGCGAATGCACGACTAAAGCCTACTTTGATAAACGGTTCACAGGATTGAGTGTGTCTTGTGCACCGTTTTCTGACTGTTTATTGGGCAATGAAGGGGACAATCCGTTGTGATATATGGGAAATACCCTTGAGTACGACGTTAAACCCCAAGCAACCAAACCAAACCAAACTTTGTTGCCAGGGACGTTGAGAGTCATTTCATTCACCCTTTGAGCTGGCACACTGTCCTATGAGTACCCTGAAGTAGGCAATAAACCTGAACAAACAAATCCGTGCAGTCTGATAATTATGTATAATTCATCCAAAAGGAAATAATTCTGCATTAAAATGACCAACGACTCGCCTATTTTTGCTCTCAGATTGAACAGTTAAAAGATGAAGTGACGTCATCAAAATCTCAGTTTGACGAGAATTGTGGGAAAGTGGAGGTTTTAATGAAACAGCTAACTGACCGAGATGCTAAACTCAAGCGTTTGCAATCAGAGAGAAGAAAACATATGGAGGAAGTCTATGAAATGAAGTATGTCATTCATACATTGGGTTGCTTAAAAATGTGGGCCCTTTGGCTAAGGGCAGTTTGTTTGAAGAGTAGCGATAGTATCTTTACTTAGCTCTAGAGAAAAATTAACTTTTCCCACATTATAAGGATGCTTCACATCCTGGTTGTGCTTGTGTCCATTATTGTTAGAATACACTGCTGTCAGACAAGTGAAAAATCCTCAAGCACGGCCTAAAACACAAACAATCAATCAATCAATTAAAAATGTCAAATTAAAATAAGTCTGTTAATTTTGAGAGAGTTTGGGATTTAATGTGTGACGAATTGAGTTAAAATATTACTTTTCCATTACTTTGTCATCGTGCTAAATGGTGAAAAAATTTGTTTGTCAGGCAAGAGGCGACCCAGGCTGCCATTTGTGAGAAAGATGCTAATATCGCACTGCTGGAGTTAACGAGTACTAAAAAGATACGACATACGGAACAGATGGAAAAACTTAACAAAGAGAAAAAACAGCTACAAGAACAACTCAAAGAAATTGTGAGTTCTTCCAACAGAATGTTCAAGCATTTGTAAAAATTTTTAAATTTTTAAATTTTTTAAATTTAAATCTGGATGTCACTTATGGATATTTTAAGCCCCAAAACAATGATCTAAAATTATTTGTAATATACTATAGTGAGGGGGACTTACAAATGCTACTAGGTGTCTGTCTGTCCGTTTTTCCGTGCTTCCCTCAAAAATGTTTGTGAACATGCTAGCTTGAAAACAAATTGACCGATTAACTTCATACTTGGTATGTACCTTCCTTTTGTTAAAACATGAATGGTATTGCATTTCACCAAATTTTGTTAAATGAAACGGCCATTATTACATAATTTTAGCATATTCATTTCTGTATGTGTTGTGAACACAATACGTAGAGAATAAATTCACGGATTACCTTAAAACTTTGAAGATAGCTTCCTGCTTTTAGGACAATGGATCAGACTGAATTTCTCCAAATTCTGTAAAACAAAATGGCCGCCAATGCATCATTTGACCATATTCACACCTATGTGTTCTAAGCATGATTATTTTTAGAAACTTTTAAGGTAAAAGACAAATATTGGGATTTCATTTCTACAAATTTCGCAAAACAAAATGGAAGCCATTGCATTATTTTATCATATTTCAAACTTTGAAAATAGTTTCCTCCAGTTAAGAAACTGGTGGGATTACATTTCATTTAATTTCTCAAACAAAAAATGGCCATCACTCAAAATCACATATTGCTTTCAAATTTTGCTTTTTCTGTCAATACAATAGATGTTGTTGTATTTCAGTAGGTTTCACAACAAATATGGCAGACATTGCATATTGCACCAATATAAATATTTTACTCTTTGGTTCTTTGAAGAAAAAAATACTTCTTAAACAAAAGGTGATTTGACTGGGATAAGAAGCATATATTTTCAAAAAATGCCTCTATTTGTGGGTGTTCTAGCTACTCAGCTTGGTTTATTATAATCTAGATCTGTCAATTGTGGTTATAAAGATAATTTAGCCAGAATAAAACTGAGGTTCAGAGTTTCTGTTTCTTAATCTCATGTTTTGGCTTCATTCTAGAATTTGAGAATGGACCTTACTCAGATAAAATAGCTGTATTTTAGGTTAATCAAGATAATTTTGATATTTTCACAAGATTCCTGAAAATTTACAACAAACATGATAAATATGATTATTCCAAGTCGCACCTTTCCTCAATGCCTTGCACCAACAGTGATCTACATTTTATTTTTTGTAAAATTACCTCAGAAGTGTCATGAGTATGAATACGTTCTTATATGAAACAGTATAATTTATATAAATATTAAATAAGAATTGTCCTAGTATTAAACCTTTGTAGAACACCTATTTGTAATGGTTGTATATCAGATATTTTGATTGTTAAACTATTGTTGACTAATTGATAATAAGATTATAAAATGTTTGAATCACTGTTGTGAAATTTATAATGATCTGGTTTTCTATGTAGTAATCATGGTAAACCATATCTAGTGCTTTCCTGCAATCTAGCATTTTCCGACTTGCTAGTTGTCTATCATCAATTGATTTGCACCAAGTCTAACTTACATGCATAAGGGCAGTGATACAAGAAAGTTGTTTTGGAAAACCAGGGGCCGGTTGCTCGAAGCCCTATTAAATTTAATCCTCTATTAGATGATGTCACACCATGTTGTAACTCTAACCCGGTATTAGCGATTTAATCCGGTGTTAGCGGCTAATACTCTTTCGAGCAACCGGCCCCAGATTACCAATCTTCAATGACAGCATTCATACAGTCCTTACAACTCGAGCGAAAATGATTTAAAGTTTTCTGGTGACTAGTGACTAGTGACTTAATAACAGAATAGTCTAAAACACAATTTTCGCTTCTTTAAACGACTCAATATAATTGTTCACATTTATATTGAAAGACTTTCACAGATAATAGACCATTATGATGATAGATCTGAAACGAACAAGAAAATCTAGTCGTCTTCCTTTGTTGAGATTTTAAAAATATTTGACAAAAAATACTTAATTAGATAAAAGCTTCCTAGAAAACTCTTATTTTATCCTTGAAAACTAGTGAAATTTTAGGACTTTAATTCTGTATGAACATAGAATGAGCTTGTTTACAGCAATTATCCTGCCAGTTACATTTTTTTACACACCGATCAAATTCTATTTTTATTTAACCCTACCTTTTTATCCAGACTCAGAATCGAATGAGACTGATGCAATCTGATCCAGATCATGGCCATGAGAAAAAGAAAGAGAAAGGCTCATTGGCTAAGGCCATGAAATCAGCACCCCCTGAACAGGTATGTGTATACCCCAATTTTAGCAACATCCTTATTTTGGTTTCAGTCTTAAATGTAGTCTGTTGGTGAAATTATCAATGCCAGTATAGGTGATAAGTTATGTAGAATATTGCCCATTTGCCCATTCGCCCATTTACTATTATTGTACTATTAGTAACAGTATACATTGAAAATCCTAAACAGAATTGAGTGGGAATGCAATAAGTATTGGTGACTAAACAGAATTGAGTGGGAATGTAATATGGATTGGCGGCTAAACAGAATTGAGTGGGAATGTAATAAGGATTGGTGACTAAACAGAACTGAGTGGGAATGTAATAAAGATTGGTGACTAAACAGAATTGAGTGGGAATGTAATGAGTATTGGTGATTAAACAGAATTGAGTGGGAATGTAATAAAGATTAGTGACTAAACCGAATTGAGTGGGAATGTACTAAGGATTGGTGACTAAACAGAATTGAGTGGGAATGTAATAAAGATTAGTGACTAAACCGAATTGAGTTGGAATGTACTAAGGATTGGTGACTAAACAGAATTGAGTGGGAATGTACTAAGGATTGGTGACTAAACAGAATTGAGTGGGAATGTAATAAAGATTAGTGACTAAACCGAATTGAGTTGGAATGTACTAAGGATTGGTGACTAAACAGAATTGAGTGGGAATGTACTAAGGATTGGTGACTAAACAGAATTGAGTGGGAATGTAATAAAGATTAGTGACTAAAC
>JARFOD010014041.1:0-11265 GCA_031763545.1 Mopalia muscosa
TACCGGAGATACACGAAGAATTGTTGGATAATGAGAAATAACAAAATGGCGGTCAAGTTTCTATAGATACCAGTCACATTGCGAATTCCCCTGGTGACCTCACTCGAAAAAATCACAGCTACCTTTTAGTGAAAGTCAGATGTTCGAATCCCAATTTCTCCACATGTACAACGAATTTTTTAATGAAACAAGTCGCAAATCGTTCAGCGAATATTGGACTATTTTGATACGTTTTCTAGGTATGAACCATTTGGGAAGACCTTTAAGTAATGGCTACACGTTATTTAGTGGAAAAGAGCAACCGAGAGCAGCGCATTCGACGTACAGTCACCGGTTGAGCAAGATGGCGTCGCGAGGGGTCATCGGGGTGCATTACCCGTGTGTCGTCTGCTTTTGTAGGAATTTTAACGGTTGTATTGTGTACAAGTCGATGGCTGTGGTTGGTTCTTTAGATCCGTAATATATATATCAGTTATAAATAGGTCATGGTCATGGGTCTGGCGTTGACTCCGTTCGTTAGAGAAAGGGGACGCAAGTCTTATATACTAGTGCGGATAACGGGTGTCTTGGGTCGGCGGTTTAAACAAGAATTCAAACAAGAAGAGATGTAATTATTTCTATTGCTGACAATGGCAGCGTATTGACAGTGAGATAACCGAGCTCGATGTCAAGCCATGTTATGCAATGACTTTTCACGTTGAAACAATGCACCATGACAATAAACCGTCGTGTAAACGTGGCTCTTGGCGTCTTAAAGGGAACTTTACAACAAAGACATCGCTCGAGCTATCTCCCTTGACTATGCGAGTACAGATGGCGCTTCGCTGTGAACAGCTATCGCCATCTGTACTCGCAAGTTCAAGGGGGAGATAACTGAGTCACCCGATTTCAGTCTACGCACACGCTGTACAAGTGTTAAAGTCAGTCCCTTGATGTCTAAGTCATTCACGAGTCCCCAAGGGTGTAATATAGACTGTTCTCCTTTTATTTAAATTTTCTTTATTGAAAAAGCCTATATTATGGGTGTATACAGTCCAACTTCCATGAACAGATCGATTCATGACACTGCATCACCAGGTTTTTCCTATGTTCTTTTTTAATTTATTTTTTTTATTTAAACAATCTGTGTGGAGTCTCGCGAGAGTTGACGAGCTTTGACGAGAGACGCTATGGCGCACGACGGCGTCATGCAGCCTTTTGCGGCGTCGATGACGTCGCAGAACGCTGTGTGACAATGCCGTGACGCCGCACAACACTGCAACGACGCCGCACAACGCCACAGCCGTGTGTCGTGACGTATTGGTCCATGGGCGCAAGAGCAACATATCCCACGACGCCATGGCGTAGGCCTAGTCACTGCAGCGTGACGCCGCAGAACGCCGCCGTCGTCGAACGCCGCAGCAGTACGTCATGGTGTCGTGGCGTATGGGCACATGTGCGTAATCGGAGGAAATCACCTTATGCATTGTACTAGCCTATGACTAGATTGTTATTTCCTGGTAATTCAACATTGCGTCAAGCGTTAGGGCCTACTAGAAAGGATTTTCTAGAAGTCTATTATCGTTAGTTATTATTAGTTAATAGACTTCTGGGTTTACACAAAATTCAATATTTCTAGATAAAAAGAATTTTGCTGAAGTCGAGCTCTTAAAATTTCTCTTTCGTCCATATAATGTCAGAAGTAGAATAGGCCTACCGGTACTTTAAAATTAAATAAGCCTATAGGCCTAGGCCTATCTTTAAAATAGATTAACCTAATCCATAGGACCATAGCTCTATTACTTTTCATGTTTGATAAGGTAGTGTCATCCCATGTTGATTGGAGGTCTATCGAATCCAAGATTAGTAATTAAATCTTATAATATTGTTTGAGGGAACTAAACATACGGAACTCCCAAACCGACAGCGAGGTGCTCCTAGCAGCATTCTAGGGGAGGAAACTCCGTCTGCCATGCTTGATCACCTGTGACGTATTTGTCCCTGATGAATATGCATGAGCACTCAGACTTGCGGGACGAGTAAACTTCAAACAGAACCGCGGTCACCGTACCGCAGGTAAGACGTGCAGTTAATGCGGAGTTGCTTTTCAGAAGATCTGTCATGATTTTGACTTAATTCCGATACAGTTGCCTCGTTCGTTGTTCGATACTCCCTCCAGAATGGCGGAACTTTATCATAGAGCTGCCAGAGATGGCAACCTGGACATTTTACGTGAATCCACGAGGAAAGACTGTAACAAATTAGACGAGGACGGAATGACACCGACTTCTTGGGCTGCCTACCACGGCAACTTACAGGCACTGCGGATGATCGTGGGCCGAGGGTAAGTGTCATGTAGTAAACCCGAAGCCCTATCGGGCTGCCAATCTTAGGCTATACTTTCAACCCAATTTCATAAAGTATCATCAGCTGATATAAAGCACATGAGCTTACGATCCATATCAATATAGCGTATGCATGCATCTACAATAGAGACACATGTGTAGCTCTGATTTATAATCAAATGTTGATATTTACTAGTCAATACCGCGTATGTGACATATGACAGATACCTGGATCTTATATAACCCTATGAATTTTTCGAAATATTCGCCGTTTCTTTCCGTATAGGCCTACGCCTTTATTTGGTCGATGTCATTGTTGATGGAAACATGTATTTTTAATATCAGGAAAGGAAAATACAAGTACACATCTTCTCTAACCAATTTATAACCATATGCCTTTACAAATCAAATGTCTTGATTGATTAAAGGTATTACTACTACATGCTCAACATAAACAATATCAATAAAACTTACATATGAAAATTTTAAGAAAAGTCATAATTCTTCTCTATGTTCAATTACCCTGTTTTATTATTTTAAAAAAAATCATATTAAATATTGTTTTGAGCGGCATTAGCGTTCAACGATTTTCAAGCTCTAACATTGGTTTGTGAGCTGTATATTGTGCTAGATATACACATACTATTGACATTTATAAACGTTACATTTGAAGGGCATATTTTTCTAAATGAATTATTCATATATCCCATGTTGTCAATAGTTTGTTCAAAGAATAACTTTCTGAAGCAGTTTAACTTTTCACTTTTTATGTATAGTGGCCTCCACGTTAAGTTAGCTTAAGAGGTTGCACATATTTACTGTGTCACATATAACAAGAGTCTGATGAATGGTGATGTGATATAGGACAACAGCTTGGGCAGTAGACCATGAAAAACAGATGGCACAATCGTTTATTTATTTGTCAACATGCCCGTAAATACCTACCCACATGTTCATGTTGTGAGAAAAAACTTAAATATGAAAATGTTGTTTTTTTTTATTTAAAAAGTCACAGATAAGCTTACTGATTGATTTTGTTAAAAATGAAACAATTTGGCAACCAAAATTCACCAAAATATGTTACAAATATTCGGAAATTCAAATTTGAAAATATTTGTCTTATATTATGTACATAACTAACATATTCAAGTACTAGACATGATAAGGATTTGTCAGGTGATACCATGTTATAGAATCAAGGAATCCCTATATCTATCGTTATGTGGTAAGTTTCTTACATTTTTTCTTGATCATGTGGGATCTCTTACAGTATTGACCATGTAATATTCAAAATCAGTCAAATTAAATTTTTGATTTTTTTTTAATTTGAAAATAAGTTGACAAGAATTCATCACAATTATGAATACCTTTTGGCCTTTGGCTATATTAAATGATATAATATTAATTATAATACACTGGTTTGTTGATGAATAGCTAGAGGATTCTGGAAAATGTTAAATGTATAGTTTTTTTCTTTCGGTACAGTAGTTAAACCATATTTGTCTTCAACTTGTTAAATTATATTTATGAGCAAATTTCTAGGACTAACCTCAGTATAAAAGTGAGGCTGAGAATGGCTTTCTCTATCATTTGAAACATGTCATGAGTGTTTTGTTATAGGTCAAACCACACTCTGGTGTTGATTTCACAAGTAGCACAACTTTTGTCTAAATTTTACTGCTTTTTATAAAACTGGTCTAGTGGTCTACAGATTTGTAACTGAAAGTAAAGATAATTGAGGTAATTGTTCAATTCAGGGTCTCTAGAAGAGGGGTGTACACCTCTGCCTAAAACCCTTGCACCAGTTGCTTTAAAGGCGATTAGCCGCTAACGCCAGATTAAATTTGCTAATATATCGAGTTGGAGATAAACCTACAACTTACTCCATGTCACATAATAGTGGAATAAATTTAAAAGATAGGAAACAAATTAGATACTAGATGTAGTTTGTGGATTCATTTCTGAGTAGTAACAGCCAGTTTATGTCGGTAAATAAATAGGTTAATGTCTAGATTAATTAGGTATGTAACAAAGTCCAGCTCTTACAAGTTATCTTGATCAGTAAGTTGTTTGTGTGTGAATCTAAAACTGAAACCGTTTGTGACCACTGGAATTAACATTAAAAGTCATGCCTACCTGTGTACAACCGTAGATATGCAGAAGCTTTTCTCAAAACACGTTTTACCCATGATGTGTTTGAAACAGAAATAGAAATTTGACATGGCAAAAATATTAATTTTAAAAAGGAATTGAGAATGGTCAGTTGAATTTGACACAATGTATTTGACCAGATTTAGAAGACTCCTTTTTAAAAGTTTTTTTGCTTACCATAAGTGATTAGTTGATTTAATTTTTGCTAAAGTCATTTGATTCATACTAAACTCTTCATTCGTGACATGAAGTACCTCTTTAGTACTATCAAGTATTTTATTGTCTATGTGTGAACATAGTAATAATCACAAACCAGTCCAATTAAGTTGTCTGCCATCTACAATAATTGACTAATAACCTTCAGGCATTGAGAACAAATTTCTCCCTCTGTCTTACAAAAACTGATCAGTAACTACTCGGCTTACTGTCACAACTGTGCCAACCTGCGGGAAAGAAAAAGCCCAAGATGTTACATGTATTATGAAATTGATTTGCAGTCCATGAGTGTTGATGGGTTTTCTGTCATTGATGATAGATTGGGTTGGGGGTGAGTGAGCTTTGTCATTGATTGTAAACACATTCCTGTCTCTTTATGGGTAGAAAACGTTGAGTTTTATTGAATGTTTCTCTGGTCATTCAGTTTTCAATGACAAGACCTATTGTTAGACACACCGTTTGTTTTCTGCCAATATCCATTGATTTTCTTGGGTCTGTAATATTATTGGGTCAATTATCTGAAGAAACTGAACATGTTATTAAACCTGTTTTCCCATAAGAGAAAGCAAGAGTGTTAGGATTAACAGTGTCTTGTGAGAAATCTCCTCTGTGTTATTATTGCTGACTGAGAGTCAACAGTCCTGGCTATGAGATATGAGCTATTCACTGCGGACATTCCAAGGCTGTTCAGGGTGGTGAAATCAGTATGCTGGGGGTTGGATTGTGAAGCCTAAACTTGTTTGATCAACATCTAACTCTGATTTCTTTCCTCAAACAACTGATCATTGATCTATATAGAACGGGCGTTTTGCACTTTGTCCTTTTCATGTACCAGTACTTGTAATAGGCCACTATCTGACTAGGTGGAATTGAATAGAGATAAAAATAACTACCTGTGTTAAGGTAACTGCTGAATATCACTGTAATGGAAATGAAGCCTAAGAATACACCTGTATAAAATCAGTATTATTTTATACTAGATATTACTGTTGACAAGCCTGTTATTGTTGCCTATGTCAGCCTGTCTCAGTGAAGTAATAAAGCAGTGTTAATCCCTTAAGGCTGTACTGCTGGTCAAGGTTAATTCCTAACATCCGTAGAGGATTTTTCACCAAGCCATTTCGGCCCACCTGTATTTATCACGCTCAGTATTTTTTCTTGTGTGTGAAAGGCTCTTCTGCAATTTTTTGCTTAAATAAATAATTTATAGGTAATTAAGTATGACTATATAGGATACAATGATTAGCCTTCTTTAATTTCTCAGTGCATGCTTGAAGTATATATAAATTATAAGAAAAGTCAGAAGGAGAAAGATTTACAAGAATTAGATGTACCCTTAGACTATAGGTTCCTGGCCTCTAGTGAACCTCCACCAAATGATCCTAGAGAGGCACACATGTTGACTTTAGAGAGTCACAGGATGTGTTTACAAAAATCACAGGGGTGCATGGTTTTAGTAAACTTTCTCCTCAGTTTCCTGTGTATTCAAAACAATAGATCAAGAAGTGGACATGGGGCATCATCATATAAGTAAAATACCATTGAGTACGATAGTAAGGTAGAATCAAACAGATAAAAGTTTTTGTAACATGTATCATCCAGGTGTCTCAAGTAGAAAGTCCAGTTCTTCACCACTCTTTGACTTAGTTAGGCCATAAGTCAAATAATGTCATGTATACAAATTTGACTTATTAACAGCAAAGAAGCATTATTTGTGCTGAACAAATCGCTTGACATTTTATTGTTGTGCTGATGTGGCTTAGATGTAGGATCAGTGGGTGGTGGGAAGGGGCTTCCTCTTGCCCTTTTTATCTCAGAGCTATTGGACAACAAAATGAGGATTTATTGGGGTGTCTTTGTTTTGAGTTTTATAAATGTCCTGTTTTATCCTACATTGTTGGTTGTCCACTTTCCAGTGGCAGCTTCCTGTTTTCACTGGGCTGGCACATCCTTATTTGAGTGAATTAACCTTTATTACATGTACATTGTTAAACCCCGGGTAAAACCTCAAGCGTTGTGTGAAACACCAATCAATCAATCAATCAATCAATTATTTTATATACTCTGATGGCAGAGAATTGAAAAGAGGAAACAAAAACTAAAATCAGCTTGTGATAGGTAAACATTGTATATATATTTGCCTAGCTGGTGAGGTTATTGGGTATAATTAATATGAGGTTATACACCATCTGTGTGACTGTGTCAACAACTGTATTTGTATTGAATTGGAACTGCTGCTTTCTTCTTACTGGACACTTTATGTATTATATTGTGTTTAGACTGGCTGCTATGGCTTTTATGGGTATTTTTGTTCTCACAAATTTGATTTTATGCTAATATGATAACTGTTTTGTGCTCACACATTTGGTATTATGCTGATGTTATAATTGTTTTGTGCTCACACATTCGGTATTATGCTGACGTTATAATTGTTTTGTGTTCACACTTCACAGGTTTGGTTTTATGCTGACATAACTGTTTTTGTGCTCACATTTGGTTTTATGCTGACATGATATCTGTTTTGTGCTCACACATTTGGTATTATGCTGACTTTATAATTGTTTTTGCTCACAGGTTTGGTTTTATGCTGATATAACTGTTTTGTGCTCACATATTTGGTATTATGCTGACATGATATCTGTTTTGTGCTCACACATTTGGTATTATGCTGACATGATAATTGTTTTGTGTTCACTGGTTTGGTTTTATTAAGTAAGTGTGTGTCCAACTTATACAGTTTCCCTATCTCCTGCATGTTAAAGTTTCTTAAAACAGGGTGTCCAAATCAGTAAATTTTCCACTTGGGGTCCATTTGGACGGGTGGACGGGTGTTTAGTTGATTAGGACTGGCATCCAGTTAACAGTGTAGTAAGGACTGCCATGAAAAAAGTCATCTGGAATGTTGTCCCCAAGTTATATATTTTTTGGAGGCTTACAAATGGTTTTGATTAAAAAAATTGTCTTCTTTTTTGGGAAGTCAATGGGAAAAATTACCTTCTCGGTCTTTGTTAACAAATGAAAATGTAGGAAAAGTGGGCAGCAAGTACTAAATTGGTTTCTACACAATAAGATATATCTCCATACATTGAGTCAGGGGCTTAGCCAGAAATCAAAAGTAGGGTGTCCAAAATGGTCATTTGCTTTACTTTTCATATAACTGGGTGTCCAATTTGGACAGTTTTCCTATCTCTCCAAATGAGGCAATTGTTCACTTCAGGGTGTCCATTTGAACGGTGTCTGCCTATTAGCCCATGCATTGAGTGTCTAGATCTTAAGGTCAGAACCATAAGAGAATGATTGGGCTAATTTCAGAACTAAACACTTATGGGAGGACCAAAGGACTTGATTGTGACTTACTAAAGTCATCCTGGGCTAAAATATGCCTCAATTTGGGGAAAAGTGGAATTTCAATAACTTTAATAAAATAACTTTTACAAAATCAAATCCCCCCTCCTCCCAAATAAAAAAGGGACATAACAAAAAACAGTGTTGACTGATGCCTTTTTTGTTGATTTTAAATCCCAATTTGAGACAAGTCTGCATTGTAGCTGAAGTTTTATGATCAAGGGAAAGGATGGCTGTGAGAGTGGTCTACATTTACATACATGTAGTATGTCACCCCTCTCTACAGTCTTTCTAGCTCACAGTGAAGTTGTCAGCGTGACATAATTTAGCGGTCACTGTTTTGTAATTATCCAGCTTTAAATATATCTACCTGAAAAAGGTTTCATGACAGAGATATTTCTTTTGTCTGTAATTTGTCTCCAAAATAGTTGACAGGCTGATAAACATTTTCCACATTCTTCTCTAACAAAAAAAAATGAAAAATGCCAGATTTTGCAATCATGACGTTAGTGTTAATTTTCTCAGGGCAGATGGTTCGGGTAATCTAATAGCTGCATGTACAGCTTTTATCAATAAGCATTCTTTTTATGTATGTTTATAACCAGATGATTTTGGCCCAAACTATCTGATAAAAATAGGCTAAAAATATTGCGAAATTATTTAATTAATACTGCTGTTTTTATGCCAAGATACTCAATAGCTCAAATTGTTCAGACTGAATGAAATCTTCCAGCCAGTACAGTGCTATCAGGGTGTGCAGTTTGGATTGAGCTTCCTGTTGCTATGGTGCTCTCTGAGTTAAAGGGCACCTTGAAGCTGATCTGGTTATGAGGTCTTTGCATTGTGTGTGATTGTCCTGTCACTGTGTGTTGCCAGTGGTGTCCAGGAGGCTTTATTTCACCCACTGATCTTGCACAGTGGTATTGAGTGTAATAACCTTTTACAGCATAAAACCCCCAATAAACAGTCCAGGTGGTGATGTCAGTTTAATTCTTATGTATGTCATAACCTGCAGGCTGCAGATAATTTTTTAATACTTATCAGTAGCAAATACAGAGCGATTTTCATAACGATTACCAGCGCCCAAATTAGGATGGCTCCCAAAAGACCCAAATTAGCATTCTCAAAAATGCCCAAATTCGTGTGGAGAAATCCCTAAATCTGCTCTCCATGGACATGCAAAATGTTTACACCGGATGGGGGTCTGCTAATCTCAGAGCCTCTGCGTGCAGGGCCCAAATTGGAAACCTGTATTTGCCCCTGCTTATGTATGTCACAACCTGCAGATAATTATGCTTATGCTCCAGTATCACATTGAATCCTTGGTTCAGTGGTAGCGTGTGTGCTGCCTGAACTGAACATGCCTCGATTTACCGTTCACGGGTCCCCCTTTCGACCATCAGGTATATGAGCGAGTCACATGTTGTGGCTCCGGCAATCGCAGGGTTGGTTTTACGAGGTTTCCTCTCATTTTTCCACCGAATAAGTGTACAGTCTGAAGTGGACAATCCGTTGTCATATAAGTGAAATACCATTTGAGTATGACGTTAAACACCAATCAAACAAACAAACAAAACCTATATGTTTGCTCAATGATGAATTGAGCCAATGACTGGGGCAGACAGCCACAAATAGGCCTATCCTTCATGAAGTCAGGCATGTTAATATTAATCAAACCCTTACACAAGATCCAGTCAAATCTTATCTCAGTCCAGTGAACTTCTGACTGATTTCCCCAATTTGGATTGGAAACTGTTCACACACCGGCTCTGGCTTAATAGGCAATCCACGTCCTCCAGAAAAAACACAACTTTTATTTGGGTCGGAGTTATCAAAATATCCATTCAGAAATTCTTTTTGTATCCAAAGCCCCATGAATAGATTTCCATATCAAAGAAAAATATCCGACCAAATATGAACCTAGTGAAGAATGGCTTTATAAAGGATTTGAGGACATAAATGAAAGCTCTGTTCTCTCCACTGATTGGTCTGTGGATATATAGACCAGCAGCAGATTGCTTGACCCCATGCCCATTCTATATCTTACCAAATCTAGCTTAGTTTTGTCACTACTTGATTTAGTGGTGTTAACAAAGAAATGGGACTTTTATCAGTATTGTGTCAGGAGTTTAGCAAGTTAGTTATGAGAGGCTTTCTGTTATTATTTATAGAAATCTGATTACACTTACAATGGATTTGCTCTGGAATTGAATCCGCCAGACTGTCATTCAATGTTTGTTGCCTGGCAGAAAATCCAAACTGATATTACTATTTAAAGCTCTTTATGGCTATGGAATTATTTCCTTAACATGTACTTACAGATACAAACATTAACCCAAAAATTTTCAAGATTTAAATTAATAAAATTAAAAAAAATTGTTTTTAACATAATTTTTAGCACAAATGTAAAACTACAGTGTGTTCCTGTTTTCCCCTTTTTTTTGTACATATTTTACTAATTAATTCTCATTTAGCTAATCATGCACAAAGGTAAAAATAATGTGTTTATTGAGGTTTAATGTATGAAATTGTTTTTCCTTGTTGATTTGAACTTTAGAAATAGACAAGTCTACATTGTTTTGTGCAGATGTCCCATTACAGTATATACCCATTATTTTCAAAATCATTAATAGAGGTAGTGTTTGTTTAAGAAGCACATCTTAACGAGGACTTCTCACGCATACATCTTGGTGTACTTGGTGCCCTTTAAACTTACCCATCAGTATTGTAGACCATATAAGCATCGTTAATTCATTCATATCTGACAAGACCGTAACAGTTTTTTCCTGCCCTTTGGCAGTATCATCTTTGTTAGTATTGTACCTATGTACAGATAGTAAATATCCCAAAAAAATCATTGTTTTTTTTACCTGAGAATCCCTGATAATTTCCAGATTTAAGAACATGTCGAATAAAATTACTGTTTTTATGCATATTTGAAGACAATTCTTTCAAACAAGCTCACTCATTATAAGTTTGACCACATTTTAAAATTATTGTCTTGGCTAAATTGGTATATGTTTTATTCTGTCTGGATTATTAGGCCATTCACACAGGTACATGTATCTATTATCAACATTATTCAGCCCACATCTTTATAAGTTAATCGACTTCATCCTCTTTATAATTTATCACTTATTGAAAATTGCCCTATTCATTTGATCTTTTTTTTTGAATGAGTTAATCAGGCCAATCTCTCAGCTAAGAGGTAAACAAATATAAACACTAC
>JARFOD010014052.1:0-10000 GCA_031763545.1 Mopalia muscosa
CCCTACTATATTAGTGGTGGACAAATATCCATTAATGACGTATACTATAAATGGGCGGTGGTCCAAGTTGACTACTAAAAAAACAAATGTGTAAAGGTGCTTTTGATTTAATTTGTTTTTGTTTAACAGTCAATAAATATTACATCTAAATATATATTTATATATATATTATATATAAGAAATATGAGATGAAAGTGAAGTAGTAACACTAATTATTCCTTCTCAGTATTATTCAATCTTATGTTGTTTTTACTCACGAAAAACTGTGTTTAAAACGTAGTCTGGAGCACCTCGCCAGGGACTATATTTTTAATGAGACTATGAAGGTGAATCATTAAGCGATCCGGTTTGAATAATTATGGTACCCTGCTTGCTTAAAACCAAAACTACAAGGAGATAAAGAAAACTAATCCTTGTTTCAGAGATAGCGATAAATATGGTATTGCCGTCAGTTAATTTAGTGTTAGTTTAAATGTTCACAAGCATTTACAAAAGCTTATTTTCATCCGATGAAGCATTTTTTTTTTGTTTTTTGTATTTAATTTAGCGATAAATATCGATTTTAAATGGAGAAAAATCTAACGAACATGATTGGTCAGAAGGCTGGTGACGTAAAAGGTGTGGATAAAGTCATTGTATAAACCTCATACGGCTACGTCACAACTCTTGGCGGCAAAAGCTTTACGAGATATATATAAATTGAAACATAACGGTTTGTTACAATTGAACACAATTGTCTTTAATCATTACCACAAATGACCACAACAGGCCAAAAACATAATAGCGGTTCCCTTTTGAAGAAAAAGCATATGGAGAAAGTTTGACGGTTGCACTTGTCTCCAGACAGCCGGGAATATCTGACAAGCGCCACCTAGTGTTGTAGGGTTTAATTAAGGGCGACTGCTGTTTATCTTCATACTGTGAACGGGGGGAGTCGGCTGCCTTGAAAACACATCTATTAGCTTTATTTTAGTGAAGCAGAACTTCACATCTCGGATCAGATTAAACCAATAGAAAACACGTCACTAAACGTTGAAAGGGTACATATCCTTCAGACAGCAATCATTTTGGTGAACATTACCCGACCAAACAGTAAGTTGTGGATGCATTTGAAGTTATACCAATTAATAGACAAAATTTTTTTTCCTCTAAGGAGGAAACCACCCATAACAAAAACCCTTTGAAGACAGAGGCTGATCGGAATAAGACTATTCAAACTTTGAATCCAATGCGACTCAACGAGAACTGAGGTAAAAGCTCGAAGATATACTTCGTTTGGTGCTTCAACATGACCAACCGAGTCACCGATTAACTCAATTTCTCTTAAAGGAATGGCAAAACCCTGTAACTAAAATGGCTATACCGGTACTTCTCCCCTATACCCCCATCTCAGCTTAAAAGAAGAACACAACTGGTTACGGTGAAACGTCTCTCTGTTAAATAAATCTTAACTTTTATTGTCTCGAATTGACAGTCAGGGATCAATTATAATTTTCTTATAATGCTATATTTTAAACATGTGCCCATGACTTATACTTGCAGCCGATGTAGCCACAATAATGCCGTCGGTTTGAAATAGCAGAACGTCAGAAGGCGGACGAGTTCTTCGTGTTTTTCGGTCGTATTTATTTAATTGGGTAGTCTATTTTATAATGGTAACGAGACTAACATCTTGATGCATATGTCTTCAGACAGCTATAATCCAGAGCTCTGAGTAACGTCAACACTTTAAGTGTGAGGAAACATAAACCGCTTATTACGTAAGTCGAAAAAAACACTAAACCAGGAACGATTCATTAGCAGCAAGAAAAAGTCTAACTTCAAAGCGAAGTGGAAAGGTATCACGTTAAGGACGGTTCACAAAACTTGTAACATAATTCTCCAACACTGAGTGTTAATGGAGTCTTTGATAATATTCGCCTGCAGGGAGGTTCTATCACTTTAGAAGGTGTGGTTCTGAATCCAATTAGAACAGGGCACCTGTCATTATAGTATACACAGCAGAATTAACGGTACGTCGAATAAAGAAAACACTGCAGATAAATTCGCGAATTTATTTAAGTGATTAATTCACCGATCAGCTTATCATGCATGTCAAAGTAACTGACAGCGGTTTAATATACCACAACATCCCTGTATCTCAAATTTCAAAACAAAAATGTAACTCTTTAGTATAAGATAGGTTTTTGTCCTTTAAATACCAAGAAGATAATCAGCAAAGTGTCACAAACGGATGCTATCTTTAAAAAAATGGAAACGCCTTTCCCCGGCCCTCTAAAAGTAATAATTTATGAAATAAAGTGGCCCTACACACTTCCACTTCTGAGTACCTTCTACAATGACATAAAAAAACTCATTTTCCTTAATACGTTGTAACCTTATACATTGTAATAGCCAGCTGGTCGCACCATCTTTATGGTGAACGCAATCATAATAACATTACATGTCTGTAACCAGTCGGTGTCTGGACTTACATATAACCAGCTGGGTGCACACAACTGGAACGGGGCTTTTCCTTTCAGCTGCAAATGTTTTCTGTCAGCCTATGTCAAGTTCTTCTAAAATAAGGTAGATGTTAAACAGACTTGTAACGCAAATCTATGTTCAGATCGATTTTATTTTTGGAACTAACTTTGCAGTTTTGTGTTTTACATTTGGTATGAAATTCGAAGATGTGAGCCAGACAACTACGAAAAAGACAGAGCGTAGCAAATGTTTTAAACAATCGGAATAAAACAGTACAAATTAAGTCCCACTGCCAATAAAATTAAGTGCAAATGAGGCTTTAAATATTTATAACTTGCCACGAATTTGAAGTCTCAATTTGGTTTTACGGCTCCCTCAAGATAGACAGCTTTAATTATTTTCTCTATTCCGAGAATTTTGGAGTGAGCTTATCGTTATGTAACTATTGCATAATCATAAACTCTTCAGATCTGTAGAAATACAGGCTTACCCAAATAATGGCAAATCTGGCATTTTTTTATCCAGATATCCCATACCCATAATTTGGTCCTGGGGCTAAGGGTAGTTTGTTTGAAAAGTAGCCATGCTGTCTTTACTTGGCACTGAAGGAAAATTAACTGTCCAATAATATGTAAAAGCGTCACATCTTGGTTGTGCTAGTGTCAATTACTGTTGGAATATACCGATGTCAAATAAAAGAAATACTTTTAAGCACGGCGTAAAACAACAATCAATAAATCAATCGCCCCATAATTAAATAGATTTTTCTACAATCCGCCAACCTCTGCTCTCAACTGTAGTATGGGTAACATTTCTTAAAATCGTTGATATATTTTTTTTTGTGCAAAGAATAAAGGAATAACAAGAACTTTACACACACAACCTTATTTCTCGCAATGTTTTGTTCTCTTTGAAATACTTTGCTGGGCAGTCCGGTAAATACGGAACATAGATCACACACTCAGGCAACTATATAGAGCTGTCCCATTCGCGTTTCAACAGGGACGCAAAATACCAAACGGAAAAGGCCCTAAAACCACAATTTCAACAACTAGCCGATGTAGTCCTGTAATTATTATTTAAACGATTTACTAGTAATTGCTCTTATGCCACCAGAATGCACCCCAATAAAGCAGTCGATATAATTTTGAAATCGCCCGCGCAGCTCCGTTTATAACATATTTTAAGTACTAGTACATTATTTAAATGTTTGCCTAATTTATTCAGAGCATACTGTCTTTTCAATGCTTTTTATTTATTTAAGTTAATATTTTTTTAATAGCTAACTTTTACAACCTAGGATAAATGTAAGATAAACCCTAGTGCATATCTCCTAGGCATTTGGGGCCAAATTCCTTGAATCTGATTTTCGCAATGAGATGAACTGATTTCACAGAGCTGACTACCACAGGAGTTAAAATGTAAAACGATGTCTGGAAGGATGAAGGCTCTATCTCAAATGTCTTAAATATTCGCATGGTAATTTTTCTCCGGAGAATTCCAAAAATTAGAACCAAATCCAACAATAGTCCAACAGCAACCAGTTCAGACTGCAATATTAGACTTCCAGGAATTGTTTCCAAATCAGATTACCCATCGTGGAATGAGAGGCCCCATCTTACGCCAAGTCTGTTCCTATCACATATTACTGATAGGTAGTTAGTGAGACCGCAGAGGAAAGCCAACAAAGTCGAAACCAAATTGATATTAAATGTCCCCAAAGCGGTTTGCAAATTTCTAAACTCAACTTGGTACTCCGTTTATGTAGGTAGACAGAATGATCAGTGCGAGCCGACTAGACTCAAGTCCCGGGTCAAAGGTGGAGAAATTGCAAGGCGAATTACTGGGAATTATTCCACATTTTAGACCAAGGTATGAAAAGAAATTCCCATCAGAGAGATAAGCGTTTAGAAGGAAATCAATAAAGCGGTCTCATTTCTGACCCAGATTAATACACGATCCATCCATCATGATTATACCAGAAGCAAGCCATAAACTGTTTTATTGCACAACGTGATGCAGGACCCCAGACGCAAGCAGGCGATAAATCTTCAAATCGCATGTACAAACTACGCCTTATGTCATGTCGTAAATGTAATTTACTTTCCGTCACGCCGGGTCGCCTTCGTTAAATTATCGTTCCACGCGAATTATATGCATTTAACTATGCCACTTATTTCTGTAACACATGGATTTGATTGGCCAAAAGTTTCAATATACATCGGTTTTGAAGGCTGGAGAATCGCCCACAAACACCACCCATACCAACAGGCCTCTAATCTTAGGCAAGTCCGCCCGGCGCGCAGAAGTTCACATTTCAGTGGAGGGTCAACATAAGGTAGAGATTAGCCTGCTAATAAAGTGTCCTTCCGCATACTTAAATAAGCCCGTGTTTACACAGCTCTAGCGATAACATTTGTACCAAATTAGTGATGTCTTTATCCTACGTTTGTTAACACTGTTGTTGTGATTGAAGCTGGCAGTTGGGGCAAGTTTCTCTTCGATGGTATAAGCAGCAGAAAGACCGAAGAAATATTTTGATTGTATGGAATAACATAATTTGTTGGATGGTACTCTTGCTAAAATCCACAAGACTCAGTGAATTAAAGATCGGCCGTTCCTAGACATATATGTCGGTGGCATGTCTGAATCACTAACCGACTAACAGTCAGATGAGCATGTCTGTAACGGGATAATATCAAACCTCGGAATACGATTTTTTTGTTTGATTGAGGTTAAACGTCGACCTCAAAGATCTCGCCTACATGACGACGGATTATATATTTAAAATTGTTATTTGCTTAAATATGTTTGAAAACCGTGGAGAAACCTCGTAGCACGTCTTGTGTAATACTTATCAATCATGGAAACAGAAATTCCAGGACACTTATAACTTATTGAAACCCGTGCGCTGTTACATCGATACCCGGTATAGACATAATTATAAAAACGGCATGTTTTTCTCGATGAAAATAAAATACGAATATAATAAAGTTTTACTGACCTTTTTTCCCGAATGCGACTATCACTGGTATCGTCAGGAAAAATACTGGAAAATAAGAAAATTATACATTGATAAAACTATATTCAAGGCAAAAATATTTTTGTTTTCTCGAAAAATATGCTGCCTTCTAGCGGTAGATCATTATAATTGCAATAATTTTGATACAAAAAAAACTCCACAAAAGATTACTGAATTTGTTACCAAAAAAAACAAGATGTCGGATATTTTTATCCATTAACAAAACACGGCATATTTTATGGCAAATCATTGCCCATCCTTTCTACTTCATTGTGTTGTGTATTTGGAATTGAGTCTGTCTTTATTCTTCACAAACACGATCAATAAAGTAATCAAAAGTCCCCTACGGCATAAGGCTAACACGATTATGTTTGTAACCCTGGACTAAGTTGTTTGAATATGGGTTTTGTTAGGTAATATTGTAAATGTTGCAGTTGTAAAGACAAGCATCAGAGCATATTCTTAGTCTTTCTACCGTGGGCCTTTGTAGCTGAGTCGGCTAAATCGCTGACCTTGCCAGTGAAAGACCCGCTCTGCCGTGGGCATATGTAGCTCAGTCGGTTAGAGGCTAGAGCGCTGGCCCTGTTAGTCAGAGACCCGTTCTGCCGTGAGCCTCTGTAGCTCAGTCGGTTAAATCGCTGACCCTGCTAGCCAGAGACCAGTTTTTCCATGAGCCTCTGTAGCTCAGTCGGTTAGATCGCTGACCCTGTTAGCCAGACCCGTTCTTCCGTGACCCTCTGTAGCTCAGTGGGTTAGATCTATGGCCCTGCTAGCCACAGACCCGTTCTTCAGTGAGCCTCTGTAGCTCAGTCGGTTAGTTCGCTGGCCCTGCTAACCAGACCCGTCCTGCCATGAGCGTCTGTAGCTCAGTCGGTTAGGTTGCTGGCCCTGCCAGCCAGACCCGTTCTGCCATGAGCTAGGTTGCTGGCCCTGCCAGCCAGACCCGTTCTGCCATGAGCTCAGTAATGAAAAGAGCTATGAAACTAAGCTAGCTAACTGCCACACTCCTACTACTAATAACTACGGAACACAAACTGTAGTTTTATTAGATTTTTGATGTGTAGTCCTACATCATCAACTACCTGAAGGGGATTTTATCGAAAGTAAATTTCGGATAGACTTAATTTCTCAACCGGATCATTTGTTTGTTTTGGAAAAGAAACTAGGTTTATAAGCTTACGAGAGCAGACGACAGTTCTATTTCCGATAGACGCGCCTTCTAGAGTGTCGCATGTTGATTTCACCGTAGCTCTTGAATATATCGTTTCGACGGCGTGTTAGCGAGATGAACATATTAATGGTGTAAACCACTACCCCTGAGCGAACCACTTGCAATCCAATCATTCCACAATCTGATATCCTCTGTAAATAAGTATTTTAAAGCCAGTTCCCTGACTTCATACGAGGTTATTGATCCACTTCTCTGGTGCGTGCCTCATCAGAGAAATCATTTTATAGATATACAACAAAATACGTAACTAGACTAGACGGCCTTACCCATTACGCCTGGCAGATAAGCAGAGCATACTGGTTCACATGAAAGACAAACGGTAGATAACCGAACAAAACGCAGAAGCTACTGATGCATTAAAATCTATAAGAAGTCAATTATGTCTCAGGAAAAATTGATTTTCATGGTTACATGATTAATTAAATACATTTAATAATTTAGACGATGATGTGTTGTGTCGTCGCAACTCGATTTCTGGCTGATTCCATACGCCCACTTTGTGTCTGCCTTCTGCTCAGCTAAAAACATGCTCTTGCAACTGTACTATTTTTAGGAAAATATTTGTACTTTTTAAAAACTCTTGATGCCTTGAATAAATAAAGTCGTTAAACTGGATGTTCTTAAAGAAAAACTGGTGCATTACAGTAATCTTTCCATACCTTGGAATCTGAGGACTTATATTCAATAGACTAATTGTTTACCTTTTGTTATTTTCATATAAAGGTATGGCTTTAGAAAATTGTTTATATTGATATAACTATATCGTAGAATTGTGTATAAAAAATATAGATTTCGTCTCAGGATCTGGACAAAATTTTTAGCGTCATTTCCATGACATGTTTGTTTAATATGGGATTAACGTCGTACACAAGAGTATTTCACTTATATGACGATAGATTGTCCACTTCACACTGCTTTTTGCCTTATTACGGTGGATCCGGGAGGAATTCTAGAAACAAACACTCCTACGATAATTGGTGCTACATCGTGTGACTCACACATATACGTGAAGGTTGACAGACAGACTCGGATTAGTAAGCGCACATGCTACCAATAAGCCATGACCTGTATTCTTATGGCAGAGTGTAAACAATGAAGACCAGGGAAAATCAGATAAAAAAAATCCCTTTTATTATATTTCAATGATATTTTTTCTCTAGAAACATTCCAGATTTAATCATGATTTCGTTGTAGCCAGTCTGAATCAACATTAAACTTCAGCTTACTATTAGTCTGAACTGAGATTAATATGGATCTATATACAAATCCAAAGTCTGAATAAGGTGAATCTTTTAAGATGATACAGTGTGCATGCAAGGGCCTCAATTTAATAAGAAAGCGATTTTACGGTATTCTTAAAACCTACAGATATCCAGCATTTGCAGCTAGTCAAATCTCTCCATCCTCCACACACCTTCAAGGTAATTATAGAAATCTCAAATAATAAAGTCCAACGACTCGAATCAGTTCCGGTACGAAATCCCTCAATAGCCAATTCATAGTGTCAGACCAGCCTTCAAAATGTTTGAAGACTAGATGCAAGCTAGACTGTCCATTACCAGATGAGGCCTATTTTGATCATTATTTGGAACAAATTTTAAACTTGGATTCAGAAAATGTGGTACACTTCAGATCTTGTAAAAAGTGTCTGAGACAACATGTTGCTGTGAATCAAAAACTCCGCTACAGATCGCAGCCAAAAACCATTTGAGTTCTACATTAGATAACAATTGTTATCCCCAATAGCTGAACATTTCTCACTTCCTTCAAACAAAAATGTTATTTTGAAATCAATGCCGGTAGAAAAACCCAATTCTTATATCCTTAGACTAATTGCAATGTAGAGTAATTAAGAATTACAAACGATTACAAGGTTTATTTGATTCAGACTCCCAAAATCACATTAAAATCTTTTGCTATACTGTGATGGGCATATTGACGAGGCAGATTAAGAAAGCTTTAGAGACAAAAAAGACAAATATTCTCATTGACTCCTGTCATTGCGCTTGTTAAACGGAAAGTTTAGAAATAGACACCTTAGAAGCAAAATACACTTGGGTCCAACATCAAACCTTAAAGTAACAAGCAAACTCATAAAACAGGTGCCGTTAAATACCTGTCTACTTGCTTTCAGAGAGGTCAGCCAAAGAAGCATGACTTGCGGCTGGACATTGTCGCTTCCTTCTCTGATACACTTATAAATAGGCCTATCTATATGTCATTCAGTTCATAACTATAGCCCTTTAGCGATTTATTCCTGTGAACGCGTTCTGTTGTCGTGTAATGAGTGATGAAACGGCGAAGAACATAGAAACTTTCACCTTTATACCCAGTAACTAATTTTAGACTGGGTTGGTCTGTAATGAGGCGCCCTCTATCGTCAGGTGTCCATTTAGTTCGGCAAGTGAATACCACATCAGTAATTTATCACGAGTCAGTTCTCCAAAACATACCAAATCTTCCTCGCACGTGATTCATTTGTTGAAAGACTTAACTAACTGCCAGGAATTTTTTCTCATAATGGGGCTAGGTGTTTATTTTGACAACATAATATACAGCAACCTAAGCTAGGCTTGTTTTGGTGTATTTATATGCATGGGTTTATAAGTTTTGAAATACATTTAGAAGTGGGGAAACATGATATACAATTTCTGGATAACCACTTCTTGCTCTGTGATATCGTTTCGATACATATGCCTGTATCGTGAAAATTGCCTATTAAGACCTGATGACGATACAGGCATATGTATCGAAACGCTGTGTCCTATCACAAAAAAAGAAATTGTAAATTATGCATTGATCAGTGTATGTTCAAATATTGTCATTGTACAGAAAGAAACTTATGCCACTCGGATATACAAAGGATCACTTGCACGTATACAATTAATTGCTTGGTTATCCAACGTTTATGCATTGACCAATGATGATAGTAATATGTATATATGTATATATTTCCAGAAATGAATAACAGTGACACAGGGATGCCGTTTTATTAAAACCGACGAAACATCTCATGTTCTAGATAAAGTCCCCGAGCCAAGTTTCTAAGTAAATCTTAGTCATGAGTTGTTATTGGTAACCTACAGACAAATCGAGAGAAAGTACTGACAATTTATATGATATATTAATTATGTGATAAATATGTAGCACACGATTTATTCAGTATGGACCAAGAATAAACCTACTTGCAAATTCAAGCTCTTCGATCAAGAGGGACCTTATTCGCTATAGATGTTTGGTTCTCTTCTATGCTGTAATGGGTCTTTATGAGAGAGAAGTAG
>JARFOD010014063.1:820-11265 GCA_031763545.1 Mopalia muscosa
GTACGACGTTAAACACCAATCAAACAAACAAACAAACCTGTTAGCCCATGTTATCAATCCCTATCCACCATTAGCCCATCTTAATAATCCAGATCCACTGTTAGTCCATGTTAACAACCCAGATGCACTGTTAAGCCATCTGAACAATCCGGATCCACTTTTATCCCATCTTTATAATCCAGATCCACTGTTAGACCACATTAACAATTCTGATCGACTGTTTTCCCACCTATACAATCCGGATCCACTGTTAACCCATCTTAACAATCCGGATCCACTGTTAGCCAAGCTTAACAACTCGGATCCACTGTTAGTCAACTTTAACAATCCAGATCCACTGTTAGCCCGTCTTAACAATCCAGATCCACCGTTAGCCCACTTTAACAATCCTGAAGCACTGTTAGCCCACCCTAAGAATCCGGATCCATTTTAGCCCACCTTTACAGTCCTGAACCAACCTTAGCCCACCTTAACAATCTTGATCCACTTTTAGCCCACCTTTACAATCCAGAAACACTGTTAACTCACCTTAACAATTGGATCCACTGTTAGCCCACATTAACAATTCGGATCCCCTGTTAACCAACCTTAACTATCCGGGTCTAGTGTTAGCCCATCTTAACAACCCGGATCCACTGTTAGTCCACCTGAACAATCATGATCCACTGTTAGACCACATTAACAATCCGGAACAACTGTTAGGCGACATTAACAATCCGGATCTACTGTTAGCCCACCTTAACAATCCGGATCCACAGTTAGCACACCTTAACAATCCGGATCCACTGTTAGCACACTTTAACAATCCGGATCCACTGTTAGCCCATCTAAACAGTCCCGCTCAACTGTTAACCCACCTTTACAATCCGGATCCACTATTAGTCCGTCTTAACAATCCGGACCCACTGTTAGCCCACCTTAACAATCCGAATCAACGGTTAGCCCACCTTAACGATCTGGATCCACTGTAATCCCACCTTAACAATGCGGATCAAAGGTTTGCTTACCATAACAATCCGGATTCACTGCTAGCCCACCTTCAGAATCCGGATCCACTGTTAGCCCACCTTAACAATCTTGAATCACTGTTACCCCACCTTAACAATCCGAACATAATGTTAGCCCACCTTAACAATCCGGATTCACTGTTAGCCCACCTTAAGAACCTGGAACCACTGTTCGTCCGTCTTAACAATCCGGACCCACTGTTAGCCCACCTTAACAATCCGGATCAACGGTTAGCCCACCTTAACAATCTAGACCCACTGTAATCCCACCTTAACAATGCGGATCAACGGTTTGCCTACCATAACAATCCGGATTCACTGTTAGCCCACCTTCAGAATCCGGATCCACTGTTAGCCCACCGTAACAATCTTGAATCACTGTTAGCCCACCTTAAGAGTCCGAACATAATGTTAGCCCACCGTAACAATCCGGATTCACTGTTAGCTCTCCTGAACAACCCGGAACCACTGTTCGTCCGTCTTAACAATCCGAAACCACTGTTAGCCCGCCTTAACAATCTGGACCCACTGTAAGCCCACCGTAACAATCCGGAATCAATGTTAGCCCACCTTAACAACCCGAAAGCACTTTAGCCCACCTTAAGAATCCGGACCAAACTTAGTCCACATACACAATCATGGTCAACTGTTCTCCCACATACACAGTCAAGAACAATCCTGATCAACTGTTAGTCCATCTAAACAGTCCTAATCAACTGTTCCCCCACATAAATAATCCTAATCAACTGTTAGTCAACATACATATTCCTGATCAACCGTTCTCCCACCTAAACAATCCTGGCCAACTTTTAGTCCACCTAAACAATCCTGATCAACTGTAAGTCCACCTTAACATACCTGAACAACTGTTCTCCCACATATATAATCCTTATCAACTGTGCTCCCCCATACACAATCCTAATCAACTGTTCTCCCAAATAGACAATCCTGATCAACTGTAAGTTCACCTTAACATACCTGATCAACTGTTCTCCCATATACATAATCCTAATCAACTATTCTCCCACATGACCATTAACAAGCTTGGTCAACTGTTAGTCCACCTAAACAATCCTGATCAACTGTTAGTCCGCGTAAACAATCCCGACCAAGCGTTCCGACACATACACAATCCTGATCAACTGTTAGTTCACCTAAACAATCCGGACCAACTGTTAGCCCTCGTAAACAATCCTGATGTACTGTTAGTCCGCGTAAACAATCCTGATGTACTGTTAGCCCGCGTTAACAATCCTGATGTACTGTTAGCCCGCGTAAACAAATCCTAATTGATTGTTGGCCCACCTAAACAGTCAGCACCCAACGATCCATTACCAAAGCCAACACCGACATATCGTCAACTTTTATGATTTAAATGGGTTGGTAAGGCGACGAAAGGGGCAACCCCGCCGAACCAAGTCGCCTGGTGGTCAAAAGTGTACTATTGTTGTTAGATAAATTGCAGACTTTTAAATACAGCTTTCAGACGGTTTAAATTTTGTCAATATTTAATTGCAGGAAACCAAGAGAGATTATGCTACAATAATGAACGCAACAAAAAGTATGCATCTCCTGCAGAAAAAGGCATATCAGAATAAATCATAATTTCCCACACAGAGCCATTCGATCCCTGCTGTAAAACTCACTTGTGCGGTGGATCGCTTCGCTGTTATCATACTTGGAATGGTGCTGTTGGTAAACCTTCTCAGTGGAGTAATTGATCACTTACGGGAAAACCTCTTTATAGGAAACATGGTCACTGCCTTTCCTTTTCAAATAATTCCTCTCTCATCTGAAAACTGTTTCAATATATAGTATTCGTCGAGGCATATAATTGTCATCTCAGCGATTCCTTTTTTCATTGTATACTTGTCCGCTAAACACAAATGTTTCAGAATATCCTTCTTCATTTCATACTTGTTATCGTGAAATTGGCACGTATTAAGTAAATATTTGTATTTACTTATATTAAAAATATGTTAATAATAATTATCATAGAACAGCCCCTGATAAATTTCCATCTAGATGCGTTAATTATTTTGTTGCATTTTTCATATTTGAAACATAAGAACTTCTTCACTCGTTAAAGTGATATTAAGAGGTACTTCAAAAATATATAATTTTTTAATAAAACTTTTTTTGTAGGGTTGAGAAAAGAATAATTTACATATTCTTATTCTACATTAAAAGACGATTCACAATATAGTACACGAGTTGCAAAACTCCATATAGTTAAAAGGGTAAGACGTATAAACAAATAATTCACATTCGCAAACGTAACCTTGTTAAATGTCCAAATATTGTTTTGAATGCACGTATATCTTCACTTTTACAGTCCTGTTCTGTATTTGTACCTTCATTCAGAATAATATTAAATTGACTATATTCCGAAGCAAAATTAGACATTAGCTGCAATACTTACTAGATTCCGGTAAGCAATTTTAAACTGAAAAAGATATACATGTCATTTATTCATTGGGATATCAGCATGAACCTATTAAGAAAAGGAACTGATATTATATAGAATGACAGACATAGCTTTCCGTTTAATTTCTACACGGTAATTTGTAGGGCCTAAATCAAGATGGCGGATAAACTCCCGGCCAGCGGGCATGTAAATCTTCATCTCTTCTGTGGCGTTGTTTTGAAAACCCATGCAGTATTTGTATTACCGGTACGTTACTTGTGCTATCGTATGTGACTGTGTAAATTATTTCGTGTAATTTATTCTGTTCATGATAATTAATATAACTCTGTTCGGCATTTCCCAGAAACTTCGGGAACAGTCAACATTCTAACTCTGCAAAGTTAATTCTATAAAAACAAAAATATTATGATGTTTGTAAAAATATAAATGTACTATATTTTTCCCGCCATGTTATATGTCCATGTATAACCTATTTGTGTATCCATCATTCGACATTGTGGCTTGGGTGGGAATTGACCGCCACATTTGCATTACTCTGATTGAAGAGCAAAAAGGGAAATATTCGATTTATGCATAGGTCAACATTTTCACAGATTGTTTGTGACTACTAACAAATGAACCGGATTTCTGGGCGATCCGGGGAAAAATCGCAAATCGCAAAAAGTAGAATTTGTGCTACTCAATGAGATATTTTTTCTCCCAGTCTCATCGAAGGCCTGAAACTGTTTTCGATCAGTTGCAGCCAGTTTCGTCGAAGGCCTGAAAGTGTATCCGATCAGTTGCAGCCAGTTTCACCGAAGATCTGAAAGTGTATCCGATCAGTTGCAGCCAGTTCCATTAAAGACCTGAAACTGTATCCGATCAGTTGCAGCCAGTTTCATCGAAGACCTGAAACTGTATCTGATCAGTTGCAGCCAGTTCCATTAAAGACCTGAAACTGTATCCGATCAGTTGCAGCCAGTTTCATGGAAGATCTGAAACTGTATCCGATCAGTTGCAGCCAGTTTCATGGAAGATCTGAAACTGTCTGATCAGTTGCAGCCAGTTTCTTCGAAGATCTGAACAGTATTAAAAATGCAGCCAACTTCATCGAAGACCTGAAACTGCATCTGATCAGCTGCAGTAAGTTTCATCGAAGACCTGAAACTGTATCCGATCAGTTGCAGCCAGTTTCATAGAAGACCTAAAACTGTATCCGATCAGTTGCAATCAGTTTCATCGAAGACCTGAAACTGTATCTGATCAGTTGTAATCAGTTTCAGCGAAGACCTGAAAGTGTATCCGATCAGTTGTAATCAGTTTGATTGAAGACCTGAAACTGTATCCGATCAGTTGCAATCAGTTTGATTGAAGACCTGAAACTGTATCCGATCAGTTGCAATCAGTTTAATCTAAAACCTGAAACTGTATCCGATCAGTTGTAATCAGTTTCATCGAAGACCTGAAACTGTATCCGATCAGTTGCAGTCAGTTTGATTGAATACCTGAAACTGTATCCGATCAGTTGCAGCCAGTTTCATCGAAGACCTGAAACTGCATCCATCAGTTGCAGCCAGTTTCGTAGAGCTGCATGGAGTTGCAACCCAGTTTCAGCGTCGACCTACGAATAGATAAATGTACACAAGAAAACAAAAAGTAATCATAAATGTTGTGGAAAGTTGCAAATGAAACACTTTCATCATAAATTCTAGAGACAGTCGTTTTGATATGTCCAAATGTTTTGATATGTCTAAATAGCAGCAACCTCATCACAACCTTAACCTCATCAATGCCTGAATCAAAATGAGTTCGTAACATCCCATGATAATATTGTAATGGCATTTCTTTGAGTGCGCTAGTTGAGGTGTTTGTTTATCTGACAAGGCCAGAGTATGGGTCGACATAAACCTTGGACAACCCCAAGATATCAACTGTTAGATCGAATGTATAAAGACACATCGTACCTGAGCAGCCCAGAGAAAACATGCCAAACTCTGGCTATATTATCGGGGTTTAACTAAGCACAAACAAGCTAAATATTAACAGCGGCAAGACGCGTGGTGTTTGTTAGCTAATAGAATATAACGTGGGGGAAGCCAAATTCTCTTTTCATAGTAAATAGACGGCTACAAATCTGGAATATTACAGCGTTATCGAGCTTTGTCAAGGGCAACTTTGATATCTTTCCATATATAATGGATGGGGGAGAATGTCAGTAATTCTGATCAGCACATAGACAGCGTGCAAAGTCGGGAATATGGAAAACAGGTGCCAGAACAAACTTTACCTCCCAGAAGCGGTTGACTTTATTGAATTTCTCCTAAGCGGGATACAGCATACATGGAACTTGTCCCGTTGAGGGTATAAACTGATTGTAACCTTGAAAAATAACCCGAATAAGAGTAGGATAATTTTTTTTTTTTTTTGTGATTGACAAGCACATCTAGAACGCTTTTGGCAAGAAGCTAAAACTGAACGCATTTCGTTAAGTCCACTCTAGCTTTGTACATTTATTTAAAAATTGACTGGTTATGAAAACAAATTAAAAAAGAAGCAATTAAGTGGGAAATGATATTTTTAGCACGAATAATATCAAGAAAGATTCTTAAATGTGGACCACGCGCTGTTACAATGACATTATAGATGATCATAGTCCTGTGGTATATTTGCCGCCGCGGGCATTCCGCTACATTGCTTCAGGTCCATGAGTGAGAGGCAACTTTACCAACATATCCATATACCCATAGCATAAACATTCGCTACCATAAGCAGTATTTAGAGTGTTCTGTATCTGTATCTGTCTTGCCTGTAAGTTTACAGAATCTCTCACGAGTGTGGGTTTCCATGATTACTCGAGTACTGGAGAAACTTCATTTGTCTCCTCCCGGGCTGACATCACCTAAAGATGAAGGGGATGGTTAAAGCCGTCCCTCCCTCTCAAGATAAGTCAATACAAAGGGATTAGGATAAGCTATGGATAAGGCTAGAACCCAATGGCAATAATCTATAAAATATGTCGTGAATCTCAAACTGCATGTGCGTTGAGGAGTAGGCAGCCAGTTACAGATCGGGGCTTATAACTGGCTATGGATATTTTTTTAGCATGTTTAATAACCCTGTCTAGGCTATAATATTTATCGGATATTTGTTTCTACTGTGTTCCTGCCACCATATACTTTCCCACAAACTATGGGAGCTGATTGAATCCATCTGGATACCTCCGCTTGTGAAGCTGTTAGTTGTCTTCAGAGTAAAGACAATGTATATTATCGACTGTACCTGCAGAAACATGGTCAGCATGTATGGTCTGGATATTTCTCCCATGGCTGGCTGAAGGTTTAATTACACACGGTCATAATAAATAACGAAAATAAGTCTATAATGGGATTCCAATGGCAATCAATTTGCAGTTTCAAATATTCTGCTCTTTGTAGTTGAGACGTAAATAATTATAGCAATTATAGTAGTTAGGAGAATATATTATCATGTGTCTATTGGTATGCATTTTTTAGGAGTGAACTTAGTTTTAGATTACAATGGACGACAGCCGAGAAGCCACTAATACCTTATCTCTTTTACGATATTATCGTGGTATTTGTTACATAATATCACTTCAGCATTACTCTCATTATACCCATATGAACAAATTCCGAAAACTATATCGCAGGCTTTATATTTTACATTTAGTCATACCTTACTCCCTCCGATAACGTGACTGTATGATTTATACCATTTAAACCTGCGCAGTCCGATAAAATAACTACATGTGTTTTACAAGCATAAATGCATAACCTACTTAATCCGAAAGCATAACTGCATGCGTTTATGCCGTTATAAACTCGTAACTTAAGCTGTTCGACAGCATAACTGCATGCATTATACCGTTATGAACTACTAATTTACGCTGCCCATCAGCTGAGTTGCAGGCGGTATACTGTTACGAACTCCTAACTTACGCTGCCCATCAACATAATTACATGCGATATACCGTTACGATCTCCTATAACTTACGTTGCCAATCAACATAATTGCATTCCATATACGGTTACGAACTCCTAACTTATGCTGCCCATCAGCATAATTACTTACTTACGCTGTCCATTAACTGAACTGCATGGGGTATACCGCTCTTATCTCCTAACTTACGCTGCCCATTAACTGAACTGCATGGGGTATACCGCTCTTATCTTCTAACTTACGCTGCCTATTAACTGAACTGCGCGTTGTATACCGTACGTGATATTATAAAGTCATATCCTACTTTGCCGACAACATTGTTGAATTTGTTTTATACCATAATATATTGCAGAATATGTTTTATACTATTTTAAAGTCATATTATACTAAACAAATAAGAAAAAGGGGGCGAAAAAACAAACAAAACAAAACACTAGACCGGTTTAACAAAATTAAAGTAGTCTAAGAAAACACTAAAGTAGAACAAGATCTGAACAAAAGCACCGAAAAGATTTTTTGAAATCATGCAACAGGTAAACAAGTGCATTTGTAAAAGCGTCGAGACACACAACAGGTGTACAGTGTTGCCTATTGTAATGCGGGTTTATCTTTAAGAAAAATACATAATTATTTTTAAAATGTGATACCATTTCAAGTTAGATTCTTTTACTGAATAACAGGTTTGTTCTTTCAGTGAATAGTTTATACAGCAATTAAATGGTAAGCATGTAGCTATTCAGCAAGGAAATCTGATATACAACTCCGTGTTGTTGGAAATGAGGTTAATATCTTCCAATTATAAATACTGACCTATAGGTCCGAAGTTATTTCACGGTTTGCTGATTTGCTGGGGTTTTGAGTTCCACTCATTGACAAAGCACCCCACCCCTTCGTTAAGCGTTAGGAATACTTAAATGTATTGTGGCCTGCGGCCGTTATTCAGTAGTTATCGCATCGGACTACTGATACACCTTCGGCGCACCGTTCACTTACAGGCTCACAGAGTTTCAGGATGAGGAGTTCTGTATCTGTAATAGTCTGTCAGAAAATCTAGCCTTATTTAGAGATACAGAGGTAGAGTGCAGATAGCTGTGTAAGTTAAACTTTTCGCTTAACGGCT
This sequence comes from Mopalia muscosa, assembly GCA_031763545.1. NCBI lineage: Eukaryota > Metazoa > Mollusca > Polyplacophora > Chitonida > Mopaliidae > Mopalia > Mopalia muscosa. Next base: position 9,312 of record JARFOD010014063.1, read on the forward strand.
TTTATGGGTTCAATTAGCACTGTGTAATAAAATTGATATACCGCATACTTAACTTCCTGACACATTTGATATGCCAAAAGGCCATTAACCTACGGAAATATGGTTCAGGTATCTGATGTTAACCTCTCCTCTATCCTGACTGTAGACCTGATGTGTTAATGTAACTTCAACTTTGCAGGCATGTTTACTTAATAAAAGTGAATTTATTCAATTGGGATGTGAAACCTATGGCAAGCCGTTTTATCACTTCTACCTTTATTCTACATATGTTGAATTCTTTTCCACATATGTAAAATCCATTTTCACATATGTAAAATAAATGAATTTATTTTACATGTGTTGAAAAGAATTGAGCATATGTAAAAAAAATAATTCAATATATGAGGAAAATAATTCACATATATTTAATTCGTTTTCACATATGTAAAATTAATTATTTATTTTACATATGTTGAAAAGAATTTCACTTATGTAAAAAAAGAATTCAATATATGCGGAAAATAATTCAACATATCTAAAACGAGCCTTTATTCTACATATGTGGGAATCTTTTTCACTTATGTAAAATAAAAAGGTGAGTGGAACTCTTTTGTAGATATCTGAAATAAAAGCATCCACGCCCTCAGTTACAGACTTCTCCCTCACAGCCTGTATTTAGCGTCAATGAATTCTCCCAAAAAGTTCAATCTGATCGGAAGGACATTCACCCTCTGCATTTCGCAAATCATTTGTTATTTTCTAGCGAAGAATAAACGAGGGAAACTACATTTCTTTAATAGGCCTAGAATTATGGCAAGCCATATTATGACTTGTACCTTTATTCTACATATGTCGAATAACTTTTGCTTTTATTTTACTGATGTACAATTCTTTTCCACATATGTGAAATTCTTTTTTACTTACGTTGAAAAGAATTTCACATAAGTAAAATACAAATTTGTTTGACATATCTAGAATTCTTTTCAACATATGTGAATTAAGCCTCGGCAGGGCACACTTCCAAGTCAATTTAAAAGTAAATGTTGCAGTGTTATCAAGATTACAACAACAACAAAACAAATAACGACCTAATCAATAACCTATATATATAGGTCATTGGTCTTTCTGAACGGATTTGACTTTTTAGGCAAACCCATTGCCGCTAGATACAGGCTGTGAGGGAGAAGTCTGTAATTGAGGGCGTGGATGCTTTTATTTTATATATCTACAAAAGAGTTCCACTCACCTTTTTATTTTACATAAGTGAGAAAGATTTCCACATATGCATAATAAAGGCTCATTGTAGATATGTTGAATTATTTTCCGCATATATTGAATTCTTTCTTACATAAGTGAAATTCTTTTCAACATATGTAAAATAAATAATGAATTGTACATATGTGGAAAAGAATTAAATATATGTGAAATTCTTTTCCACCTATGTCGACTTCTTTTCCACATATGTTGAATTCTTTTCCAAATATGTCAAATTATTTTCCACATATGTGAAATTCTTTTCGGCTTATGTAGAATGAAGTCATATATTTTACATATGTGGAAAATAATCTCACATATCTGGAAAAGAATTCAACATATGTTTAAAAGAAGTCAACAAATGTAGAATGTAGCACTCAATGACCTATATACAGCATGTATGTCATAGTCTTCAATTAGTTTTATTGTTGTTGTAATCTTGTTACAGTGGACTATTTTCTAATCAAATTGACTTGGGAATGTGCCCTGCTGAGGCTAAACTTGCACAGCATGTGGAATATATTCCTATCGTCTTTGCATTCGCCTAGAAAGTCTACACAAGACGATATGAGCACAAATGAAGGTTGGATACGGTCCCTTGCTGTGAGGAGAAATCATTTCTCAGTTTTTTTTATAAGTTGAACTCTTTTGAACATATCTAAAATACAAGTTTATTTTACATAAGTGAAATACTTTTCTACAGAAAAGAATTTCCCATATG
>JARFOD010014074.1:0-11265 GCA_031763545.1 Mopalia muscosa
CTCTAGTGGCATAAAATCCGAGAGGGGCTCCTGCTCGAGGGGCGGGGATATGATAAAATCAAGTTGGAGTGAGTTACGAGAGGGATAATGTCTGGACGCGCCCCACGGGGCAAGTGTCCGGTATATTAATTGATGTGTGAAGCACATTGCTTAATGATATATCACTTGTATTCGGCGAAAAGATCACTTGTATGTGGCAGTTATATAACTTGCATGTGGCGGCGGTGTATTCAACAGTAAAACAAACGCAGAAAGGTAAAACGTTATGTAAAAACTCGGTTGAAAATTACTATTCTTCAAGAATTTTTGTCAATATGAAAATGCTTCACAAATACTGCTCTGGCTTTAACCCCATCAATTACAGGATATGGATGAATCGCGAATAACGCTTAAATGCTTTTGGTTGAAAGCTATTGTATATCAGGCTATGATACGTACAAGCATTACCCTTAATGCAATAAAAGTATTTTTTGCATAACGGGTACCCTTAATGCAATAAGTATTGCATTGCAGGTAGAAAAACCTACCACATACATTTTACTCAAAGTGCTTGCATGGCTTCCGTAGAAAACGGCCATTGCTACAAACATTGTCAAAACAAATGGCAAGAATACAAAAGCAAGAAAATACGACGTGAAACTGTGAAAGTCCAAAAGTCGACAGTATGAAAACGGACTTCAAAATTGCGAAAGTACAGGGAAAAACTGTGAAGCGGTTATTGCTTTGTACTGTATTTGTGTCTACTTCGGCGGTTTCATAGTTTAGCCTCGCAGTTTTGCAGATTCGTATTGCATGTGCACTTTCGCAGTTTTGCGGTTCGAAGTTTCGTGATTTGAAACTTCATGAAAAGTGCAAAAGTAAGAGATCAACTTCGCATCTTTGTCATTCGATCTCAATGGGAAACAAAACCCGAAAAATCAATTTCGCAGTTTTGCACTTTCGTAGTTTCGGGGTTTTGTAGTTTTGCGGTTTCATGATTTCGTAGTTTCGCAGTTTCCGTCTTTTAAAAAAGGAGAAACGAACGAGATCAGTTACGCAGTTTTGTCTTTCCAAAGAGACCAGAAGACAAATCAATGTTGATCTCGTATTTTTACCTTTTTTTTTAATGTTGAAATCACAAAGCTACAAAACCAAAAACAAAAACATCGAAGTACAAGAAGATAAACCATCGTGCTTTTGTAGGTTTGTCCTGTACTGTGGCGATTTATAAGGTACACTTTCGTAGTTGCGCATCACAATTTCGTGGTTTCGTCTTTTGCACTTTCGTAGTTTCACCTCATAGTTTCGAGTTTGTGTCTTTTTGAATTGTGGTTTGAAAGAGAGAATTGAGAAAGTACATAGTGTACAACAATACATTAACATGCAGCATTCACGCAGACGAAATAGGTAAGAATGTATTCCGAAACTCTAACTAGTGTATTTTAAATTTAACTAGTAAATTTGTTCTATTGCCTGAAGATGAATACCACTCTCTTTATATTTTATGCTTATCTAATTTTAATCCTGTTTAAGGTAATACTTATAATGATTCTTCAAAATATTCATTAAAAACAGACGTCAGAATTATTCCATTTTTAGGCTTCAATTCAAAGCCACTTTTAGCCGTATATCAGCTGCTACGTCTATCCGTAATAAATGTGGCTCAGCTTAATCAAATGTTTCTTTTTCAACCAGTCTCGTGGGGCCTCGGCCATGTTTAAGTGGGTATTGTATCTGAATGTACAGCAACTCTATTGATGTATCGCTCACAGGATCGAGTCTTCTTGTCGACTTCACGAACATGATGCGCTCATTCCCAGTGGCGGCTCCTGAATATTGAAGATGGGGTTGCTCGGATTGACTGTAGAATATGTTTGATTAACACCGGATGCGGACTTTCTTCCAACCCTTATTACGTACCACCCGCTTGGTCATAAACCTAGTACCAATTTGAATGTTTAAATGTAGTGTTCTATGCACCTGTGGCTTTTGTGAAAAGGTGTCCCTTCTTCACTTCCTGGTTAGACAGTAATGGTGCAGGTTAAGCCCAATCTTCCGAGTTTTGCGTTAAAAAGCTTAATGGTACTTGATAGTTACAAAATATATACATGGGCTTAACAAAAACGACTACCAAACAAAATGTTGTGGAAAATTGAATATATAAACTGAATTTTAACGGAGAGTGAAAGAAAATTCTCTAAAGGACAACAATAAAAATAATACCTCATTTGGATTAGTTTCAAAGGAATAAGACAATGTACAGATCATTCAATGAACGGATTAAAGCATTCATCAGGCATGTGAAGTCGTTTGAGCAAATTCATTTAGAGACGGTCCCATCACAAAAGAGCACCTTATTTTCTGAAAATGTAACAAAATTCATTAACATTTAATTCCCCATTATATAGTCGATTCAAGTTGAGACATTATCCGTAATTATATCGTAATCGGAGCCGCAAGGGTACAGGGCGGCCCAGGCCCTAGAAGTTGTAAAAGCTGGGAATTGAGTCAAGTGTTGAGCTATTTCGGGCAATGGTTTTTAAAGCCAGTCCCAGGATAACAATTATTTGGTTGTGATCAAATATAGCACAATTTTACCGAAAAGTATTAAATCCAGTGCTCATTGACATCCCAATACCCGTGATCTGGTTGAACTTCCAACATTCAATATATTTGAGTCCAAAGCCCCCATCTCTGTAGGGAATAAGGGTAATAAAGAAACTATGCTTCTTCTTGATGCTGAATCATTGTTTGATGTGTCTGGGTGTGTTTCCCCCTGTTCACAAATTGCATCTTATTGCTGTTTGAAGCGACCAGGTGCTTTTAAAAGGGATAAACATAGAGTTTAACATGGTGGTTTTAACTGTATAACTTACATACGTTGGCCAGTTTTTGATTATACAAATAAATCTTGTGGCCGGATCGTTTTATGTGATTATATACCAGAATATTACGTGCGTTAAAATTTACTGAGAAGTTTAAATTTAATTGACTATTAATACTGTTCGGTTTGACGGAAACAAATTGAAAACATATATAGAGCCAAAATGCAGTTGTAATGGCCCTATATGCGCTATCGGATGCAATAAAATATATTCAAAAAAACAAAAAAACTTTACAAACAAATAAATTAAATGAACTGCTACGTATAAATGAATTGTGAAGATTAAATTTGGCGACGTACAAGACTACCAAAAAGTGTCGGGGCTGATTGGGGGAAGGGGGGGGGGGGGCTTGACGCTTGCGAGTGATAACCCCCTCCCCTCTAACCCTACTCCACCTTGGCCCCCACCTTGGTGCCGCCAATATTCACTCGAGGTGCCTCCGGCAATTGTATTTTTATTGGTTTATTACTATAGACTTTATAAAAGAACAAATACAATATCCCGTTTTCTACGATTTAAGTGACAATTGTTTTCAAATCAATTGTTTACTTAATGACTTAAAACAGTGTCCTGTTAGCTACGCCTTCAAATCATATTGAGACCATTTCTGAGACAGACCGACAGTATCGATTCCCAAACCTTTCTTCTCTTAGCCAAAGTATAATAAATACTTTAATCTATTGTCTTAACAATTTCTATAAAGGTATACAGGTATAATAAATTTTCATTCCATTTTCTACAACACAAAAGAATAGTCTGATAGACTGTTCAAATTTATTATAAATGTTTTACATGTCTTTAAAGCGAGAAATTAATTTTAAATATGTCTTGCGTAACCCCTTTTGCTTAAATCATGAGATGAACCAATTAAGAACACTCCATTAATTTCTCCATTTCTACGCCACGTCCCGTGTCTCTGTCACGGTGAAACTCTCGCCCCACTGCGCATGGGATTTTTCCAAAGAAAGAAGTGCAATGGCCTCGTGTATCTTCATATATATTTTGCTCATATAAATCTATACACTTATATTTTATAAACTGTACGAACATACGAATAAAACTAAACTCGAAACTACATTTCCCTTAATGTGTTTGGTTTTGCGCGTGGCATCCTTGTCGTCGTTATGGTTTTTTCTAAATAGCCATTTAAAAATAGTGCAATTTTCTCTCATTGCCCTGGCAACACATCTCAACCGCGTTACAACCCCGTTCAATTATATATACCTACCATCGTGCAAATGAATAAACAATAAATTGTGTATATTGTGATCATCTATCACACCTTTGGGGTTAGCTCCAAAGATTACCGGTTGTCTTTTAGTTCCGGTTTTCCTATATTAAAAAAAGCTGACAGGAAAATTCTTTACTTTGCTGACGTTCTTACATATGTATAAAAATAGATTAAATGATATATTCAATGTTCAGCAATATATCAGTGCAGTGAATAAATGCAACAATTGCAAAACACACAGGTAAACTCACAATATAAAATATATTATAAGACAAGCTATATATTTAAAATTGAAGTACAGATATACATCTGCCCTATTATTTATTTCCCAATCACACCGATGTTGGCTTTAACCGATAGAGCGAATACTAGTATCTCAAAATAAAACCTACTTTATAAGTTTAATTATTAACTAAATTAAAATTTTCGTCCAAATAAAATACAGAGTGCGGCGAAAAACAATAAAAAAAAAAGTGTGATGTAAAAACTTATCGCTCCAAAATGATATTCTGTAATACAACAAATTTGACTCATCGAGATTCAGTAGGCCCTACATATTAAGCTAGTAAAATTGGTAATTTAATTTTTATTTGTAAATTTATTTCCTTCCGGAATCTGCAAGCGAAGAGTCATTTTGAAGTTATAGAACTAGATTAGCGCTTTATCTCTGCAAAATCCTAAGTCACTTTGATAAAGAAGGATAATCTTCCCCGATCTTTCAATTCTGGTATATTTATATTTAGGCAGACACTTTTAAATTTGAGAATCAGCAGATTTTATCGATCGGTAACGTCAAACCGTATCGACATCGTTGACCACACATAACTTCAGGCTGACCCAGTCTAAAATAGATTTTTTTAAAAATAAACCGAGTAGGGTATATAAACGCTAACACTCGGCATTATCGATATTCAAATACTGGGAACTCGAAGAAACAGAGAGAATTATACAGAAAATCACAATTCTACTTTCGGTGAGTACACGTTATTTTAAAAAGTATTTGAAGAGCATCTCACTATGGATTATGGAATATCAAAGAGTTTACTTTTAAACAAATCAATAAGAAGTATTAATGTAAACTCTTTTGCAAGATTCTTCATCGAATATGGTGGATTATATTTTTTTTAAACAAAAAATAATTACTCAGTCATTTTTCGTTAGACCTCTTTCTGTAACATTGTATATTAATGAGAGTATTTTCACTATTTAGATGCTAAGCGTTGACTATATTATGTATAGTACATTTTCTTTACATGAAAATAAATTTTTCAAACAGTCTGGTTTAGACATTTGTGGTGGCTTAACTGTATTCCGAATGAAATGAATATGCCCTGACAATTGGGCAAAGACAGCACCAATTTAAAGATATAATACATACTATGTTTGATATCCAATGATGCGTGAAGGGCAACTTTTGTAGACAGTTACGGTGCTCATGTACCTCAAAAGTGAAAAAAAAAAAAAAAAAGAATAATTTGTAATATTGATTCAGCTGGTTGCAAAATTATAGACGACTTTGAGTGCAATATGTAGTTTGTCATAAACTATGTTCCTTCATTGTAGAATTGATGAAGCAACGTTTGTTTAGTTTTGAAGCTTGTGTAGAAAATGTCAGCATTTGATTATTGATGTGTCTCGTAAATTCTTATATCCACTTCAAATTATCGTTGAGAAAATTAAACTGTGGTTACGTTCAAATATATAATGTAAATAAGGGCATTATTTACAAAATAAAGTAATAATTTTATTCATTACTTTAGTGGAGAAACTTTTATTTTTATATTTGAACGGTTGCTGTTGTTTAGAATTGCAATAAAAAAACATTAAATTTATCAAAATCTGCCAATCTACTCGATATTATTACAGTGTGGATGATTGTTTCTTTGCAGGCACAATGCGTCATATCCTTACAGTTTCGAGTATAGTACTTTGCTTACTAGCCGTGAGTGTCTTCAGCCAAACTGCGATAGACCGAAAAAAAGACAACAAGGGAAGGCGAAATGAAGTAGCCGCAACGACGGCTGCGCCAATTGTTACCACAATCAGCACACCAGCACAAAAACCAGAACCGATTGATGTAGAAGCACGAAAGCAGTCCGGTAAAGCTAGTTCATCACAACGACAAGCTTCAGCAGGAAGAGCCGCATCCCCAGCACGAACAGCAACCCTTAACAGCCGGGGATCAGTTCAGGCGCTCCCTAAGATTTTCCACTCTGACAAAGCAACGAACGATGAACTGGCCAATGCTGGTTTCAACCAAGGGGGCATAGCCAGGTCAGCAAGTCGTCTCAACGACGCTGAACGAACTCTAAACCAACAAGGTTCTCTGGTACTGGTTTATTTCGGAGAAAACTATGTGATATTGTACGGAACCTATTACCCCGTCGTCAATGGCCAGATTGCCGTAGAGGGCCGTCTTTATGGTAAGACATATACTTGACCTTTATTCTAATTTCTCATTATATATTTAGTTATCGTTTCTTAAATTTTAACAGAATTCTGAAGAATATGTAAACTAATATCTTATATTTTGTCCAATTTTAGTCGTCTGTAAATACACCGTGGCATTGGCTCAAGAGTTCGTCTGCTGTGTAGATCAAGTGTATGAAAAATCGGCTGGAGAAATCCAGTGTTGTGGGTCTTTATTTTACTTTCCGTCTACCGAACTCTGCTGCAACGGTGAGTTCTATTCTAAAACAGACGAGACGACTGGGTTGCCATCAGTGTGCTGTGGAGACGTGTACTACATCCCATCCCAGGAGATCTGTTGCTCCGCTTTACCTTATACGAATAACGTAGGATGTTGCGCTGGGGAGCCCTATTTAATAAACAGTCACTGTTGTTCGTCTGGAATCGTGTATCCCATCAACCCACAAGTATTCCCATTCTGCTCAGGCCAAACTGGAGTTTGTACCGAAACTGCTCTGCAAGGATGCTGCGCTAACGTACCCTACCAAAGAAGTACTCAACAATGTTGCCAAAACTCTGTCATCAAGGGACTGTTCGAATCCTGTACTACAGATATATGCTTTCGGCCAGATGTCACGTGCTGTCAAGGTACGCCTTACACAACTCAGCTAGGTTACGCCTGCTGTGGGTCACAATATATTCCTAATACCCAAACACCAGGGTCACCGTTCACAAATAACTTAGGATGCTGTGCGGCAGTAACATACGACACAAGCACTCAGTGTTGTTCATCTGGAGTAGTATATCCTATTAACCCACTAGTGTTTCCCTTTTGCTCTCCCCAAACTGGAGGTTGTACCGAAACAACAACCCAAGCCTGTTGTCAAGGAACAGCTTATCAGAAGAATGCCAATTACCAGTGCTGTGGATCTGCCTACGTTCTCAACGGACAGTGTTGCGCTGGAACTGTCATTGACCCGTCCCAAGGATGTTGTGCGAACGTACTATACCAGAGAAGCACTCAACAATGTTGTCAAAACTCTGTCATTAAGGGGCTGTTTGAATCCTGTACCACAGATATATGTTCTCGTCCAGATGTCACGTGCTGTCTAGGTACGCCTTACACAACTCAGCTAGGTTACGCGTGCTGCGGGTCACAATATGTTCTTAACGCCCAGTGTTGTGCTGGAGCCGTCATTGACACAACCCAACAAGGATGTTGCGCTAACGTTATCTATCAAAGAAGCACTCAACAGTGTTGCCAAAACGCTGTCATCAAAGGACTGTTCGAATCCTGTACTACAGATATATGTTCTCGTCCAGATGTCACATGCTGTCTAGGTACGCCTTACACGACTCAGCTAGGTTACGCCTGCTGTGGGTCACAATATATTCCAAATACCCAAACTCCAGGGTCACCGTTCACAAATAACTTAGGATGCTGTGCAGCAGTAACATACGACACAAGCACTCAGTGTTGTTCAGCTGGAGTAGTATATCCTATTAACCCACTAGTGTTTCCCTTCTGCTCTCCCCAAACTGGAGGTTGTACCGAAACAACAACCCAAGCCTGTTGCCAAGGAACAGCTTATCAGAAGAATGCCAATTATCAGTGTTGCGGATCCGCCTACGTTCTTAACGGTCAGTGTTGTGCTGGAGCCGTCATTGACCCAAACCAACAAGGATGTTGCGCGAACGTACTATACCAGAGAAGCACTCAACAGTGTTGTCAGAATTCTTTTGTAAAGGGTTTGTTTGAAACCTGTCAAATAACTAGTTGTCAAGAAAATTTCGTGACTGGCTGCTGTGCTGGAGTTCCCTACCCACGTTTAACGTACAAATGTTGCTCTAACAGCTTTATCGTTCCTTTCAACCAGCAATGTGGGACCAATGATGGTTGCAGTGATCCCGGCTATATTTGCTGTCTTGGAACTCGCCACGTCCTTGAAGAAAACCATGTTTGTTGTGGTCTACAGTATGTACACACCTCTCAATGCTGTGCAGGCCAAACCATTTCTCCTCTGACCACAGGATGTTGTGGTAATGTCCCCTTTGCCTTTTCCACTCTGCAATGTTGTTTGAACGGGCAGCTTCAGCCCGCTGGTAGTTATTGTAACGCTTATCCTGGCCCAGTTGGGAAGAAGTAAATCTTTCTTAGGGAAAACTTCAGATAATTTTTATACCATTGTTGATGTCTGTATTTAAACATGAGTAACCGGGCGTAAGTTTTATTGCTATTTAAGTTCTGTCCAAATAAAACTTTTCATCCATATTTTATGATTTGCTTTCATTTTTTTCTGAATTAAGTCGTTAGTATGATAGTAGAACGTACAAATATAATGCATGGGGTATAGTGAAAACAACAGTTTCAACCGAGTGGAAAATTCTGTTAAATTCATTACTAACCTCGGAACAGCGTGGAAACTTATCGCTGAAAGGACCCGCGACCGTGGTTAATGGGGTAGAGTGTCTGCTAACTAATCCTACATGATGCACCGTTGACCGGTTTGAGTCCTCTGTCGACATTAGGCATATGAACGAGTCACACTGTGCACTTTATTTCGGCAACGTTGTGTCAACGAACAACACGCCTTCCAGCCGAGTGAAGGCCGATGTACCATTTTTTTCCCACTCAGTATGACTATCAACGCACCAGCCACTTAATGCTACCATCAACACTCTTTTTATCAGCCTCACTACACTACGACTATCAACACACCAACTATCTAACGCCACCATCAACACATTTTCTATCAGCCTCACTATGACTATCAACACACCAGCCGCCTAACGCCACCATCAAGACACTTTCTATCAGCCTCACTACGACTATCAACACACCAACCACCTAACGCCACCATCAATACACTTTCTTACAAGACACGGTACCACAATCAACTCGCTTGCCGCCGAGTACACTGCCTCCATTGTCAACGACCTTACAAGTTACATTGCCACTATAAGCACCTTACCATCGAGCACACTGCCTCCATCGTGACCCGCCTTACAAGACACATTGCCATCATCAACACTTTGGTGACAATGGAGGTAGTGTGTAGCAAGCACACTACCCTCCATTGTTACCCACCATACAATTCACATCGCCACTATAAACACCTTACCGCCGAGCACACTACATCCATTGTCACCCACCTTACAATTTACATTGCCACTATAAACACCTTACCATCGTACACACTACCTCCGTTCTCACCCACTTTGCAAGTCACATTGCCCCTATATACACCTTTCCACCGAGCACACTACCCCCGTTCTCACCCACTTTACAAGTCACATTGCCCCTATAAACACCTTACTACCGTGCACACTACCTCCATTGTCACCCACTTTACAAGTCACATTGCCACTATAAACATCTTACTACCGTGCACACTACCTCCATTGTCACTCACATTACAAGTTAAATTGTCCCTATATAGACCTTACCACCGAGCACACTACCTCCGTTCTCACCCACTTTACAAGTCACATTGCCACTATAAACACCTTACCGCCGAGCACACTACCTCCATTGTCACCCACTTTACAAGTCACATTGCCCCTATATACACCTTACCGCCGAGCACAATACCTCCGTTGTCACCCACTTTACAAGTCACATTGCCACTATAAACATCTTACTACCGTGCACACTACCTCCATTGTCACCCACTTTACAAGTCACATTGCCCCTATATACACCTTACCGCCTAGCACACTACCTCCGTTCTCACCCACTTTACAAGTAACATTGCCACTATAAACACCCTACTACCGTGCACACTACCTCCATTGTCACCCACTTTACATGTCACATTTCCCCTATATACACCTTACCGCCAAGCACACTACCTCCGTTCTCACCCATTTTACAAGTCACATTGCCACTTATAAACACCTTACTGCCGAGCACACTACCTCCGTTCTCACCCACTTTACAAGTCACATTGCCACTATAAACACCTTACTGCCGAGCACACTACCTCCGTTTTCACCCACTTTACAAGTTAAATTGCCACTATAAACACCTTACCGCCGAGCACACTACCTCCATTGTCACCCAACTTACAAGTTAAATTGCCACTATAAACACATTACTGCCGAGCACAATACCTCCGTTTTCACCCACTTTACAAATTAAATTGCCACTATAAACACCTTACCGCCGAGCACACTACCTCCATTGTCACCCACCTTACAAGTTAAATTGCCACTATAAACACCCTACCACCGAGCACACTGCCTCCATTGTCACCCACCGCACAAATCACATTTTCACTATAAAGACCTTAACACCGAGCACACTACCTCCATTGTTACCAACATACAATTCACATTGCCACTATAAACACCCTACCACCGAGCACACTACCTCCATTGTCACCCACCGCACAAATCACATTGTCACTATAAACACCTTACCACCTAGCACACTACCTCCATTGTTACCCACCATACAATTCACATTGCCACTATAAACACCTTACCACCGAGCACACTACCTCCATTGTTACCCACCATACAATTCACATTGCCACTATAAACACCTTACCATCTACACACTACCTCCGTTCTCACCCACCTTACAATTCACATTGCCACTATAAACACCCTACCGCCGAGCACACTACCTCCATTGTCACCCACCGCACAAATCACATTGTCACTATAAACACCTTACCACCAAGCACACTACCTCCATTGTTACCCACCATACAATTCACATTGCCACTATAAACACCTTACCACCGAGCACACTAC
>JARFOD010014085.1:0-11264 GCA_031763545.1 Mopalia muscosa
TTACCCATAACACAACTCGAGATTAAGGTTTATTAAGAAACTTATCTCTGGGAGTTATCTAGAACATAAGATGATTCATCGATTTTGATTTATCTAGATCCCTGTGCCAGTGTGATTGTTTTTCAGAAATATATATGATCCTAACTCTCCAAGCAAATTATCAATTTGTTTAACATCAAAAGAAACTATTCAATATTGAAATAAAAATATTGAAAATTAATCCCTTTAAATGGAACATACATTATTCAATAAGTTTATTTATAATTTTCAAGATGATTGAAATAAAAATATTGAACACTGAATCAAAATAAATCAAAATGTATAGAACATTCTCAAATAAAAAAAATCCTAAATATTTATCATTTTCAATTAAAAAAATATTCAATATTTAAAAGTTTAGTATGAAACAAATATACATACATATCATTTTTCAATGGAAAAATATTTAATATGTACAATAAAGTAGCTTTAATATTAAATTGTGTTTATTTGGATGTATAATTTGGAAACTACCCCCTGGTAAACACTGGCTTCATGTTGATTCTGGAAGTTTTGACCGTTCAACCTTTTTACCTGTATCTGTAATACGTGAGACAACTAACTCCCAATTCTGGCTGGATTAAGGATTCCTGGCTTCACCATTTAGTCTCATGTATGGCAAAATATGGTTACATTAGAAAAACTTGTAACTTTAGGGTCAGAACAGGACAACACCTAGGCATTCGCTGCTAGAATCTCGTCACCTTCTGAAACAAAAATTCATCAATTCTTAACTTTTTTTTATCTGCTCTATTCTCAAATGTTTCTAGAGTACCATTTGGAGAGGTCCATGTTTGATTGGACTTAACATCACTTTCAGGTCCTTCCTTTAAACATTAGATGTACATCCTCAATAATGATCTTCAAATTTGTATTATGTGTTGGTGCAGCCATACGACTCCAGATTGGACAGTGTGTCACAGATCACAAACGATGTGACCTACAAATCACATGACTTGACCCTCAAATCACATATTATGACCCACATATCATATGACATGACTCATAGATCACATATCGTGACTCACAGGTCACGTATCGTGACTCGCAGGTCACACATCGTGACTCACAGATCACATATCGTGACTCACATGTCACATTACAGGACTCACAGGTCACATTACATGACTCACAGATCACATTACATGACTCACACATCACATTACATGACTCACAGGTTACACAACATGACTCACAGAAGACATTACATGACTCACAGATCACATTAAATGACTCACAGATCACAATGATTACATGACTCACAGGTCACATATTGTGACTCACAGGTCACATTACATCACTGACAAATCACATAACATGACTCATAGGTCACATTACATGACTCACAGATCACATTACATGACTCACAGAATACATTACATGACTCATAGATCACATTACATGACTCACAGATCACATTACATGACACAGATCACATAACATGACTCACAGGTCACATTACATGACTCACAGATCACATTACATGACTCACAGATCACACTACATGACTCACAGATCACATTGCATGACTCACAGATCATATTACATGACTCACAGAATACATTACATGACTCACAGATCACATTACATGACTCACACACCACATCATATGACTCACAGGTCACATTACATGTACATGACTCACAGATCACATAACATGACTCACAGATCACATTACATGACTCACAGATCACATTACATGTACATGGCACACAGATCACATATTGTGATCCACATATCACATGTGGTGACTCCCAGATCACATATTGTGACTCAGTGATAAAGAAAGCTACTCATGACATCACAATAAATACAACTGTGACAGACTAGAAAAAGTCTGCTTGACCTTTGTATGATGCCTCCGACTCAACTTAAACATTTGCCCATTTGCTGGTGAAAGTAAATATTATGTCAGAGAAATCAAGCTCAGATGTCTGTTACCCAGAAAGGCAATTGTTTTCAAGCCATGCAGCTGGTTTAACAATATTTAGCAGTGGGATTTTGTGAAAAAAAAATAAAGCAAAATTGGTTTAAAAATACAATAATGGATTAGCAGATGACAAAATTTGTCAAAACCAGTAGCAAAATGCAAATGTAGACGAAGACTGCAAATAATTTGGAAACCTATAAATCAGTCCTCCTAAAATAAGTTTGCATAACCATGGAAGACCCCGTTCTATCCGTTTTCCCCAGCAACACAGGCCTGTAAATGTACTGCCTGAAAGCTCTGAAACAAGCTTAGTTAACAGGCAGATAATGTGCTTCTGTGACATGAAGGAGACCCGTGTCACAAAACTTTTTTTTCAAATTTGAGTCATCGTTGATAAGTTTATTTAGAGTAGCATTGGGCCCCTAAAATCTCATTATTGCAATCCCTGCTTAGTACCAACAAACAAAAGGTGTGCCTGTGTGACAGTTACCTTTATCATCATCATCATTGACAAGAAGTTCATGTTCAGAGTTACCCCGGATCTTACGCCACACCCACTCTAAGCCAGGGACAATGATGACCTCGTTGTATAAAAACATGCCTATCAGTAGCAGTGAGAAGCCCACGAGTTGTAAGTACTGGAAGTTTTGCCATTTGACCGCCAGAGAGAAGGCCCAGATTGCCAGGGTCCTCAGACTGTCCAGCACCATGCGGGTTGTAGCGCTCATCTCTTTTGTTACACTGATTCCAGAGAAATTGAAGAAGGCAATACTCACAACGTTTCCTAAAGAAATAGAAATACAAACGACAAATTGATACATTGTTTAGGACTCATAATTGTGTTGTTATAAACGAATAATACACAAACCCCGGTTTGTTTGTTTGTTTGTTTGAGCCCAATGGGTGAAGGAAACCACCTTCAACACCACTGGCAATACACAAAGACAGGACGGGACAAATACAGGACACAATACAGACACCGCAAACAGATCGGCTCCCTGTTCCCCTTTAGCTCTGAGAGCACCAGGCCAACAAGAGGCTCCCTCCAACTGCCCGCCACAAACTCCTGAGCTACTCGAAGTAATCATTTACTATACAAACTTTCAGCACATAGGCCGGGGCCCTTCTCAAGTCTTGAGGGGACCCCGTCATGTGGGCCGAATACTTGCCTATTCCTCATCTTCTAAGTTTGTTTTTTTGATTGGGGTTTAACGTCTTACTCAATGGTATTTTACTTATATGACGATGGATTGTCCACTTCACACTGCACCATAGTGTTAACCAGCCACTCATTTACCCATCCCACGGAGGGGAATCCTCCCCTGGGGTAAAGAGACGAGTATCTTCCAACTGAGACGGGCATAATCATTTATTGCATTAAAATACATAGGAGTGAGACGGGACAATTCTCACCAAGTAAAATAACTTCAACTCGTGATTGAAGTATTTCATTGAAAAATGTTTTTACGACTATCGACAAACAGCCAACGTAAAATAAGTCATGCGAGACTAACATAGAAAAGGAAGTAAAGCTGTAGTGCCAACTTGTGGCTGAGTAGTATGTTTTTCAAAGTGAGGCTCACAAGTCTAGTTTCTTGTTTAAAATGATGTCATTTACTAAAGCGTAATATTAAGTAACACAAAGTAACCTGAGATGGCCAGACCCCTGCCTACATAAGCTTTGTCAGTAAAAGTGAGACACCCTGTCTTGCCGTTCTAGGTGCACTGCACCTAACCTTATTACACTGGAAAACTGGGAGGAAACCTTGTAAAAACCACTCCTGCTATTGCCGGAGCCACAACATGTTACTCGCTTATATACCTGATCGTCGACAGGTGGACTTGATCCTGTGAACCAACAGGTTCAAATTAGTAAGTGCACATGCTTCCATTAAGCCACGGCCGTTGGCTGCTTGAAATAGAATTGAACAATTCTCACCCAGAGTTGCAAGAGCGATCTTCCAGTTATTTCCCAACTGAATTAGTCCATCTATAGCATCCTCTAGCTGGTTCTCTGGCAGTTTGCTGAATGACCCAGCGTCAATGAAGTAGAAGGGAATAAGTAAGAGAGAGAGCACAGTGAACCCAAATACTCCTGGAAAATAAACAATAGAACATTTAAACACACCTGTCTACTATAGATTGTGTGTTTGTTTTATTAGGCTTTAACGTCGTACTCCAGGGCATTACACTTATATGACGATGGATTGTCTGCTTCAGAGTGTTCATTGCCTTATTAGGTGGAAAACCGAGAGGAAACCTCATAAAACCACCCCCTTGATTGCCGAAGCCACATCGTGTGACTCACTCATATTTCGGAGGGTCGTCAGATGGACTTGATCCTGTGAAAAGTACATTAAATTAAGCTCAAAAAGCGCACGCACTAACCACTAAGCCACAGCCGGGTACAAAATAGAAAGATTATGATGTCCAAAGTTTCTCTCAAATACAGATTGCAAATGTAAAAACATGTACAGTTTATACAATTCATATTAACCATTTGGCTTATAACATGCCTTCTGTAATTAAACTCGCTAAAACCCTGATAGGTGTAATTATGCATGATAATTGTTTTCATTATCTAATATTTCTACTTCATGTATTTACACATGATTTCACAGAATAAATAATTACAATATAATTGTAGGCCTATTTACTTGACTCGGTTCAAGTACTTTTGTTTAAATTATGTTAAATGTCCAGTGTCAACATTGTAGTTGACGTAAAATCAACAGCCAGTGGTGATAATTTAATTTCCTTGTAATTTATTTCACGTGGGATGCATAATCATTCAGACCCACCTAGCCTACATTATTATTTGTTTGTATGATGATTGGGGTTTAATGTTGACTTCAGGTCACTTACATGACAACGCACTTGTCCAATGGGTGAAGGAAACCACCCCTAACACCACTGACAACAAACAAAGACAACACATGACAAATACAGGACACTCACAGGACAATACAAACATATCACAAACATATCAGCTTCCTCTTCCTCTTTAGCTCATAAAACACCGGACAACAGAGAGCTCCCCCAACCACCCACCCTACCAGGAAAGACATTTGTCAGTAAAAAGTAGTTTAATTTACCATTTTGTGTATTTTTGTGTTATACATAGAGCAGAAAAAAAAATTCTGAGTGTATTTTGATGGCCTATAGGTGTATTAAACATATATTAATTGTACAAAATAATTCAGAATACACCCGGTAGGCAGGTCTGAATTAATCAAACCAACAAAAGACAGGACAAATGAAAACAATTAACATCAGAGCAGCCTACTGAAGGCCTCAATCTACTAAAGGAACCTGGACAGCTACACAGGGGGTCCAAAAATAACATGTTTTTGAGTGACTACTTTTCAACATATTTACCCAGCATGAAACATGTATGTGTGATGCAAGTATTTGTGAAAAAAGACATTGTCATGGCGTAAAAAATAGCTGATAGAGAAATGCTATTTGCATCCACAAAATGGCCGTCATAGAATTCATTTTTTTTCTCCCTATTTTGAAAAGCAGAGCTGAATGCTCCGTTGTTTGTTCAATTAAATTCCCACATTGGGGGACATAACTATCTACAAGAGTCCCTTTAGTGGTATGGTAAACTCCAAAAACGGACATCAAGTTCGCTGCTAAGCATGTAATCTCCAAAAATGAACCTCATTAAAACAAAATAAATTATTTTAATGTGATAGGCAGATTTAGTTGGCCATGGAGTAAATATGATCGCCCGATCGCAGCAATTGTACCAATCATAGAAAAATTTGCCACCTGTGGTCAGACCTAGGACAGCGATAATGATCGCTGAACAGCATGTCTGAACAACCTCGGACATTTCCGTATTGCAAATAATCTCTGATGGAATGCTTTATTTCAGGGGAGGTATCGCACATTGATTTACTTTCATCGTATAGCTGGGTCACATGTATCCACATGTTTATTTTTTACATCTGAAGGCTATTCTTGTGTTTGTATATGGTGATGTCATATGATGAGGAGCTATATTGTTATAAAAATACTTACAGCAGATGAAATTTGAATAATTTGCAATAAGTCATACATTAAAAGGGATTTTACCAGAGAACCGGGTTTGTTTTATGTGGGTTCTTTTTATACAAATCCGCGGAGTACTTTGGTTGATTTCCAAGCATGTGAACAAAACATCCAGCAGTTAACATTACACGTTTTTGTGTAACATTATTGCTTCCATTTAACACCGAGATAGCTGTACTGGCACATAAGTGTTAAAGGATGTTCTGACATGCGCTGAACGGCTGACAAGTTGTTCGGATAAACCATGTTTGATATTTTTCGCTGATTTTAAATCGCCAGCAATTGATCACCCATGTATTCAGGCCAGCGAGTACAAATCGGCGAATCAATGCTGATAAAAAATTCTTCTCACATGACACACAAAATGGCAACTTCCAGGGCGAAATTGTTTCCAATTATTTCTGTTCTCTCATTTGAGTCTAAGTCTTAACATTCTTTTGCTGAGTAAATACATTTCTATTTAAATCTAAGGCTTGCCATACTGGACAAATTGGACATGACTTATGTTGCTTTTTAAAATTTTAAGGGAAAAAGTACTCCGGATAATTGAATCAATTGCCTCTTGTTGGCCGAGAACTTTCACTCGCAAATTCTTGCTCAATCTGATGGCTGCAATCGGTTGATTATATTCGATCTTGTGTCCCCCGCATTACCCTAAAGAATATTGGTAGTAAGAATACAATGGACATCTCGTAATGTTCCAAAAAGGGGCATTGAATGCGGTCCTCTGATGTCAAAACGGTCGAGATTCATGGACTTTTTACAAACGTCACAATGCAAAAATGTGAGTGACGCCATATAAAATCTTCACTGTTGTGATGTCAGAGGACCGCTTTGCAAAGATAAAATTACCTCCCTTGCCAACTTCCCAAGACTCCCATTGTACATGGGGCAACTTTGCATAATAAACAGTTTTAAAGTTTAATAGTCGGCTAGTCATTGGACTACATCTATTGAAAAGCAGGCTTCACACAGGGTCAGCGTGAGCGAGCACTGCCTGATAAAGCCTCTTCCTCCAGCGAGATGACCTGGGCAAATCAACTACAAACACCCTGCTAGATGAAGTCTTTCTGTTTCAAGAAATAGTATTGTAGGAGCCACCTGCAAATTTATAAAAACACCACAATAAAGATGTTTGACCTTCCCAACGGGGATGATTTATTCATTGAGTCACCATGAATATAATAATTAATGGGCTTTGTGTCAGCCATCTGTGGATTTATTAAAATACCAAAATAAACATATCTGACCTTCCCAGCCTACTGCCTGTAAAGCTGGTATGTTATGTTTGAGTATGAACCTCTCCTCATACACCATCTGGGTGGCCACGATGATCTGCGCCATGATGATCAACAAATCGCCAGCGATGATGCCGTTAATATCGTGAACGTCTTTCTCGCTGAAGAGAATGTCTGCCAGGCCCACCACAGTAAGGCCACCAATGACGAACAGCATTCCCATCCAGCCGAGCCACTTGATGGATCTGCCCAGGAAAGCCACGGACAGCAAAGCCGTGAAAATGATGACCGCTCCTGCAAACGAGGTTAACAATGACAATCCTAACTGCTGTTCTTTTCATTTCATAGGATTAAGAATTTTCAGTTCAAAGATGAATAAAACAGACATGCCTATTCCAGAAGAAATTTTTCTGTAAGCTTGGTTGATTGCTTGGTTAGAATTTTTGTCAATAACAATTTTAAGAGCCGGATTTTTCATTTAATGGGACCGAGAATTTTCAGTTCAAAGATAAATAAAACTGACATGCTTAATCAGGAGGAAACTTTTCTGTAAGCTTGATTTATTGCTTGATTGGAGTTTTACGGCGGTGCTAAATAAAGATTGTTTAATATGTAAGCTGTACATGTCTTCATCATAGAAGGCCTTGTTAGCTTTACAATTCACAATGAGAATCAATATCATCCTTTACTGGGATTAAATATTCATCCAGGCTTATTCTACAGTGCCACAGTTTTATTCAATTAAAAATCAATTCATTTCTTTTGTTAAAAGGGCATATAGTCGTACGTGTAATTACTAGTTGAAGTTTGAAGATTATTATTTTATTTATAAAAATATT
This sequence comes from Mopalia muscosa, assembly GCA_031763545.1. Classification (NCBI taxonomy): domain Eukaryota; kingdom Metazoa; phylum Mollusca; class Polyplacophora; order Chitonida; family Mopaliidae; genus Mopalia; species Mopalia muscosa. The sequence continues at coordinate 8,106 of JARFOD010014085.1, forward strand.
ATATGTTATATGAAGTTTATCTGTTTTTCATGTTTACTTTATGGCAGACCTATGTTGTTGGGGAGAACCGATTGAAAGGGTTTTTCCCATGGTTATGCAAATTTATTTTAGGACGAATGATTTGTTTCCCAAATTGTTTGCAGTGTTCGTCTTAATTTGCATTTTGCTACTAATTTTGACAAATTTTGTCCATCCAATCGTCCAATTGCATAATAAAGCAGTTTTGCTTTATTTTTCATAATGCATAATTATGTATTAAAAAATCATCGAAGCAAAAGCATATGTATGCAAATATAAGGTTATCTCACAAAATTTAAGAGTACCAATTTTTAGGTTATGCCTGAAATAAAGCATAGGCCGGTTAGTGTCAATCATAAAAATGTCAAAATGGACTTACATCACTTGTACTCCGAAAGTTATTTTAAGGCCTTAGAAATCTTGTTTGGGAGGCACATAACACATTTACAGATAGAAAGCAATATGATTTCTCAGAAAACTATTTTTTTTTTTGTTCAGATGATATAATATATGTACTTTCAAAGGTATCAAGAAAAGGTACATGCAGTATTATTCCTAAACAAAATTTGAGGTGAATATTCTGATATGGAGTAGTTTAACTAAACTCACAAGTGAAAGAGCGACAAAAAATACTTGATACATAATTTTTCGTCGCTGTTTCACTTGTGTTTATTTGAGGTGCTATACAGTAGTTATCTTTTTTAAAACTTCAGTGTTTAACTTACGTATACAACCGGGTTGGGTACAAAGTCTTCTTTCACAATTTTGACAAATTCACCCAACCAGAATCAGGGCTTTGTGCCCCATTTTGATTTTAACATGGTTATTATTAAAATAGCAATATATTGACATTAATTTGGGCTTGTGAAATTTTGGGAATTGTCTATTTTGCCATCCCTCAAATGTATCAAATGTTAAACGTTGATGATACTGGTCTTTATTTGATGTTTATTTGTTTGTTTGATCGGCATGTACAGCTGTAGCCCACTGCAGTTATTTCACTCACATGACGGCATGCCAGACCAATGGGTGAAGGAGACCACTCCCTGGCAACACTGGCAACAAACAAACACAGGACAAATCAGGGCACTCACAGGACAATGCATATACATCCCAAACATATTGGCTTCGTGTTCCTCTTTAGTTATGAAAGCACCAGGGCAAAAGGACGCTCCCTCAGAAGTCCCTCCAATCACCCGCGTTTTTTTCTTTGAAACTCACCTCTTAACATCTGAAAGCTGGATGCAAAAGTCAACCCCAGGCCTATGTACATCAAAGAAGTACCACACATATCACACATGGCTGCCGGAAGAAATATGATTGGTCTAAAGTTCTGGTTACCAAGTTCCATAGGTAGACCTTTACGTTTCTTGTAGGTCCTAATAATGTAAAACATGACGAGACAGGACATCTCTCCCAGGAACATTCCTACAGCCTGGAACAAAAGAAAAAACATCACTTTGTTTGATTGGTGTTTTCTCTACTCAGGGGCTTAGCCAGAAATCAAAGGTATGGTGTTTTTGTTTTTGCAAGTACACAAGTTTATACCAATCAGGCTGTTTTGAACCAATCAAAATAGAAAGTAAAAGTTTTCCCTGATCTGCTAATGATTGAGAAAAGAAAAATTGAACCAACCAATGAAATCAAAGTTGTTCTATCTAAGGTCCGCGCTATTGGTCTATTATCAATTCATGGAATAGACTGATTTCAACTTATAGACCATCTTCCCAAGGCAAGGCATAATTAAAGATGTTTGTTTGTTTGATTGGTGTTTAACATCGTACTCAAGGGTATTTCACTTATATGATGACGGACACAAATACAGGACATCACAAACAAATCTGCTTCCCGTTACCTTTTAGCTCTGTGAACACCAGGGCAACAGAAAGCAACCTTTTTTCTGGCCTCTTACGATTGACCAAGGAAGCCCAAGGAAGCCGAGGGAGTATTCTGCAGAGCCATGGCCCACCCGCTCCCTCACGGGGCGAGGGTACCAAGGTGATCGGAAACTCCCTTCAACTTCCCACATAATACCACCACAATCTACTTCAATATTGTTGATATTTGATTGATTATATGTCGACGAACAGGGTTTAATAGAAGACCAGTTTACCCTAAATGGGTAGTTAATATAAGCTGGAGAAAACTCAATTTGAGACACTATTTTAACGAATCATTTTAAAAAAACTCAATTCAAGCTCTATATCTTATCTTTCAGAATTATAAAAGTAAATAGTTTGAGATATAAAAATTCGGAAGACCTGAACCATTTTTTCCTTTCTTAATTGCCAAAAATATACCCGAGGTTGATGACTGAGCGGGTCATTGGAACCAGAGAACAGTACATAGGAGTAAAATCAAACGACTCCCTCATATACCTGAGGTTGACAAGCTGGTCACTGGAACCAGAGAACAGTACATATGAGTAGAATCAAACGACTCCCTCATATACCCCAGGTTGACAAGCTGGTCACTGGAACCAGAGAACAGTACATATGAGTAAAATCAGAATACTCACTCATATACCTGAGGTTGATGAGCTGGTCACTAGAACCAGAGAACAGTACATAGGAGTAGAATCAGAAGACTCACTCATATACCCAAGGTTGATGACGGAGTGGGTCATTAGAACCAGAGAACAGTACATAGGAGTAGAATCAGAAGACTCCCTCATATACCTGAGGTTGATGACTGAGCTGGTCATTAGAACCAGAGAACAGTACATAGGAGTAGAATCAGAAGACTCACTCATATACCTGAGGTTGATGACTGAGCTGGTCATTAGAACCAGAGAACAGTACATAGGAGTAGAATCAGAATACTCCCTCATATACCCAAGGTTGATGACCGAGCTGGTCATTAGAACCAGAGAACAGTACATAGGAGTAGAATCAGAAGACTCCCTCATATACCCGAGGTTGATGACTGAGCTGGTCACTGGAACCAGAGATAAGTACATAGGAGTAGAATCAGAAGACTCACTCATATACCCGATGTTGATGAAAAAGCTGGTCACTGGAACCAGTACACAGGAGTACAATCAGAAGACTCCCTCATATACCCAAGGTTGATGACTGAGCTGGTCATTAGAACCAGAGAACAGTACATAGGAGTAGAATCAGAATACTCCCTCATATACCC
>JARFOD010014096.1:0-11264 GCA_031763545.1 Mopalia muscosa
TAATCTATCAAAATTAAAATACCTCACCATTTAGGTAATTTTTTATCATTGGAATGAAGTAAGCATCTGATATGATAGTGAATAAGTCGTAACCGAGATCGGACTGTCTGAATCGGTTGTCTAGGGGATCCACCCAAAATGTCGACTATCCACACATCATTAGCGTCACCAGATCCATTCTGTTTAAAACAAACCACGAATTATTGCTCAAACACATGTACATTTATGACATGTAATGTAAGAAAGTCTAAAATGCAGTTACAAAACAGGAATATGCCAACCTGGGACAGCCCCAGTGTGCAAAATGGTAAAATAATGAGATTTTTTTTTAAATTAAAACTTTCCCATGATAAATTGATTGTCGCTTGGCGTTTAATGTCAGAATCAAGTGTATTTTACTTATATGACAGCAGTGTTCTTCAAAAGAGTTAATAGCAACACAACCAGAATGTGAAGTGTCACTTATAAATGATCTGATATATTTCGGCTTACCACCCCATATCCGGAGACTTGGAAATGTCGCTTGGTGACAGGAGCCGGTTCTTTGTGACTATGTAAATTACGCATAGTTCTGAAATGTTAAGAAAAAAAGGAAACTGTTATTCCCTAACTGATGCAGTTCAAGATAGCCACAACTTACTTAACTTAGGCAGTATATTGTAAGGAGTACTCTAATACTTAAATCATTTTTTAAAATTTTATTGTTGAGAAAAAATGTGCTCATCTTCATCGGCTAGACATTAAGTCCACTATATATTAAAACTGCTATTAACAGTTCTAAATATAGCTATAAGGACCTAATTCATTTTGTACTTCTCTAGAGTTTTTTTCTGATCTTGGGTTGGGATTTCAGACTGTAATCAATGACTTTATAGTTGGAAGTCTTGTGTCCTGAATTCAGACCTTGATAATCCTCTGGTTTGCTTTTACTAACTTTGAGATATAAAATCCAAACAAAAAATAAATTGCACATATTTATCACATGTTTTTTAAAAAACTTACGGAAAATGTTCCAGTCGGACAAAATCTCCATTCCTGACTAATTCTAAATCATCCGTGTCAGATGGAGGTCTATCAAACTTTTTAATAATCCAATAATTGTTGTCATCCTTATGTGTATAGGTGGTAATCTGAAATTAAAGATAAGATGACTTTTTAACACAAAGCTTCTTTGCCTCAGTGTTCTCAAACCCAAAGAGTTATAGAAGGCCGATTTGTTTGCAACGTCTGTACGGCATCCTGTGAGTTACCGGTCTTGTCTTTGTTTGATGTCAGTGGGCACATGATACCACTGGTACTGAAATGTATTGTATTCAATCAAACATAATTGTGGGCTTTATGCTGTATCTACGGTTATTTCAAGGAACTCATATGACGATATGCCAGATGACATAGATTAGTAAGCAGACAGACTTACCACTAAGCTATGGAAGCTGACTAGCTACTAAGGGGCTTCAGCAAAAGTTTATGCACATAGGTGGAAATTACCCCAACTCACAGCCATTTTTGAGTATTTTTGTGATTCAAGGAATTTAGACCACATAGACAACTTTTTCTCATATATGATGGTGATGTAACTCAACAGCAAAAAACACCCACAACATAAAAGTTACTCTGTTAGTAAATGAAAGTAAAAATATAATGGCCAGAGGGCAGTGGACACTAAATTGAAATTCATCCACAGGATTGGGTAGAGAACAGCAGTAATATAAGGGACATAATCAAGTTAGGAGAGCAGTTCCCCCCATCAATATTGTACCTGTTGTTGTCTGGGAGGTAACTCTTCAGGATAGAGATGTGGGTGGGAATGTAAATACCCTCCTCCTGTCCTCTGATGTTTCAAGGTAATCTTTGATCCGTATGCAATGTCTGAAGATAAAAGATAAAGATTTAAATCTTGTAGAGTTGATTAATCAAACTTATGAGGTAATATTTTAGTGAATATTTAAAAACTTAAATAAAATTCTCTATTCCCACATAAATGTGTTATCATTAAATACTAAAAACAGAATACTTAAAAAACTTTGCAACATGTGATATAATTTATGATATTTACTTACTTTCAGGCATGCTTATATTGTAGAGTTTATTTCCGTTTAACTGAGATTGGAAACCAGAGCTGAAAAATCCATCTCCAGGACCACTGAAAAAAATTATGTTGTCATTAATTTATTGATCCGTGTTATTTTTGATTGAGTATAATTGAAGTTAAATACCATGAGGTCATATATATACCTGTGATGTAACCCAGCAGCAATTAAACCTCACCAAAACAATTTAAATGTTTATGCACATTTTTTTTCATTTTTCACAAAATTTAAGCAGATTCATTCCATTAACAGTTATTGAGTCTGGACAGTTTATTCTGCCTGACACTTGTTTCTTTTATAAAAAATAAACCAGTCTCGTATTAAAGTTATTTGATACAAATCTAAGGGACTCCAGAAAATTATTCAATATTTCTTGTGCCTATCAATGACAATATCATGCACACAAATCAGGGGCTATTTGTATAAATCTTTGTTTTTATCTGTGGACTTACATAAAGGTCCCTGATTGTCACGAGGATAGGCAGAACAGGGTAAATTGGGGAATTCCAAATTACAATTGTTTATGTCGTATGTTTAAAGCTAACCCTGTTCTGTCAATCCCCGAGAAATGGGCATGCTTTCATCAGAGGATATAAAGAAACAGTTTCTGTACATTGGATGATTCATGAGAGTGTCAATTAAAACAATTTAAACAATCTGATCAAAATAACCATAAAATAATCTAGCACAGAATATATTGTAAATGGATGTTTTGTCTGTTTGGTGTTTTAATTCAACTTAATTAAAAGTCAATTTCTCTGATATGATGCATAGTATACAGGGATAAGGGTCTAGGCAGAATGCTATTGGTAATAACAAAAGATTAACTGATTGATTGGTGTTTTACGCCGTGTTTAAGGGTATTTCACTTTCAAGACAATGGTGTATTCCAACAATAATTGACACTAGCACAAATAAATTGTGAAGCTTTTCCATAATGTTGGAAAGTTAACTTTCCTCCAGTGCTATTAAGTAGAGACGAAATTGTTACTCTTCAAACAAACTGTCCTTTGTCATAAGACAAATAACAAAAGAAAATAGACACAGTTCTTGTTTATGGTCTTAGAATTGAACAGAGATTGATCACCGTACTACAGACAACACAGGCGGTGCTTTGGCCACATTGCAATATCAGCCCTTTGAGCATTACAATAACTTAACCCTCACTTACCTTTTTTTAAGGACGGCAAAGTGAATAGCAAAAAAAGTAGCGTAGACACACAATGGCAATAGTATAAGGCACACGGCTCTGGCTACGAAATGTTCTCCAAGTTTGTACTGATAAAAAAAATTTAAATAAATTAAAAAAATTGTCTTCTATAAACAGAAGACAGCCATGTGATTGCTGTGATTAAATAATATATTTTTAAAAGAAAAGATGAGAATTTGAGAAGCAGCTGATTTTCAAAATAATGCAGGCTTTGGAATGAAACATATATACAAACTGTTGGGTTGTCTACAATTGCACTGATGGTGTCACCAAAATTTTATTAGGTGTCTTTGTTTGATGTAGTTTATCGTTATTCTAAAATGTATTTTATTATTATAATGGCGGATTGAAATTAAAATTAGAAAGTTCAAAACCTGCTTATTGATTGTAAAACTGAGTTTGACAAGAAATTACTCACCATAGATATATCTAATCTCCCTAACAGCTGCCAGAGGTCCATTATGGTTGTCAGTCCAGCCAGCAACACAACAAATAATCCTACAAATTTCACCCTGCAAAAATACAACAAAATTTTTTTTATAATAACAAAAAAGTTAATTAAATCATAACTGAAGATGAACTGAAATTGTCTTGTGTTGTTCAACATATGTCAATTTTAGCGACTTATCTATGATGTCTTTTCAAATAAAGCCTCAAAATAAATGAACAATGAATATATTGAAAATGGTTATCAGGTAAAATTATCCCGACATCTCCCCAGTTTAGGGACTAGTTATCACCAGTCAGGTGACAATCTTCAGTTATATACAACTTATATACCTTTTCGCTTTTACAGTTTTCTTTTACAGTTTTCTCTTAACATTCTTCATAATGCAGAAGCTGCCTTTAATTTAATTCAGTATTTCAGAATGATACAAAAATAGAATTTAATTACTGAAAATGATCTACAACACTCTCCAAGCCAAGTTTAAGTTACAGATTAAAGGCTAGTTTTTTGGTTCAGAACATCCCAATGACTTGATTGATTTTTGAAAAGATGTTACACCTGTTGTATAAGAGCTTAGTAAACTCCTGGACCCTTGTCTGTTTTGCGCGTTCAATCTCACTCAGCCTTACTTATTTATGGGAAACTGACACAAAACTTTGCAGATGTCAAAGACAGGTGCATCAAGAAGTTATTGCCAATCACCAGCTAATTTTAAATACTTAAAAGTGCACTTTATAATACTCACCCAACTGAACAAGCTAAGAAAACCCCAGTCATACTGGCCCAATACCACCAATGTAATGAAAATGGTCTGAAACAAAAAATGTTAGAAAAGTTAATCCACAGGCTGAAATTAAATCAGAATTTCAAATGAGTATTTCCACACTGTTAAACTTTAAATTTATTGAGGGGATGGAGTTATTTCCCTTTTGAGTCCCAGAGGTCTGGCAAGACATTCACTGCATACACAAAAAATTAATTACTTCTCTGCACAAAAATAAGGCAAATTACATAAGCTTATGAAAGTAATATAAATAAATTCAGCGCACATACATTTAAACACAATAACTGTTTTGTTTCTTTGTTTGTTCACCAATGACTTATAAACCAAGATAACTGCTAAATGTGTAGTCAATTACAATTGTAGTCTATAATATTTACTTACCTGTTACTGGCATTTTTAAGTTTAAGTGTACAGTAAGTGGCTGCCATGATGAAGCACAGTAAAATAGGGTCGAGTAAAATATATCTGGACAGAGTTAATGTTCCTGTGTCTGAAATTGTACAAAGAGAAATGCATTTTAAAATCTGTTCATCTCTTAAATCATTAGCTCCTGGGGTTTTATTGTTGCTTATTTTGGGACTAATTTGAGAAAACAAATTTCCATTTGATTTGGAAATGAACATTGCTACAGGATTCTTTGACAACACGAAAAGGTTAACGTAAAGATCAGGACATATAGGTTAACCAAGTTCTAAGGAAAAGTAATATTTAAACATGATAAACATTCAACATTCGAGAGATTAAAAACAACAGAAACATATCATCAATGATTGATTACTGATTGATTGATTGATTGATCATTTGACTGGAGTTTAATGTTGTGTCCAAGGGTATTTCATAAATATGACTGCGGTGCATCCAGTTATAATAGGTAACACCTACAATATATAAAGTGTTGTGCTCAGGTTTAAACTGAATGCTCCTCATTGCTATGTCTGTACTGTAAAGATACTGCACTCAGTCAAAGGAGAGTGAATTTAAAGTGAACTTACCCAGCATGACTAGAAAGCTTGTAATCAGACAGGCTACAATGGAATGAGAGAGTTCCCATACTGAGAGAAAACACAGGGGAACGACTGATGACCCCAGCAGAGAGCAAAACTGAAAGTGAAAATAAATACACTACACTACACTACAGCCATATGTAATGACAGTCTATAACAACATCAATGCTCTATAAAATAAATGTAATAATACATTGATTGGTTGGAGTTTATGGCTGTACATCATAGCCACAGTCACTTCACTTATATGATGTCTTGTCAGTTGTCAGCTGGGTAGGTCAATGGAACCACCCCTCTACATGATAGGCAACAAAGAGACAAAACAACACAATCCCAAAGACAACATGCAGATCAGTTTCATGTTGACATGTAGCTCGGATAATATAAGGGTAACAACAAACTACCACCCGCGCATGACAGATTGTCCACTTCACCTTGCCTTATTAGGGTAAAAAACGAGAGGAAACCTTGTACAGGTAATTATAACACAGTAAAAGTTAAGATTTTCTTACAATTCTCATTCCAACATATGGGACATCCTCATACAAATCGCCTGGCTTGGTAAAAGCAAAATTACCATTATAGCCAGTCATGTATCCAGCGAGCCCAATTAGCATCTGAAACACATAATAAAAATTCCCGTCTAAATATTCATTATTGGATTCCACTTTAAATACTAGTAGTACATTTAAAAACACAATCTCTCTCCACGCATACCTGTGCAATTTTTGGTAAAATGTAATAAACATAAACATGTAATAAATTTGGCATCTGCATGTCCCTAGAAATCTTTAATTGCAGACCCAATTGTAAAAATGGACTAGAGTTTTTTATCTTCTGGGTTCAAAGTAGTGAGGTTACATAATCCATTCTCTTTGTAACCTTTATAAAAAGATTAATACTTACAAAACAAACTCTACTTTCAGTCTCACTTTCAGGGGCAAAAATTTATTTTTCATACATTGGTAAGGAATAATGCAAGTTGACCGTACCTTTCCTAATGGTGGATGGACATCAAAGAAGAAAGTTCTGTTAATATACCAGCTTCCCATCTTTCCAAAGTGTGTTTCATCCCAACTTTAAACAAAAATTTTAAATGTTGGTGATGAATTCATGGGGTGTACTGACTCCTTTATATTATCACACACTAAAGGCTGCCTTGCTTTACATTGCTTTCATGTCCTATTTAAAATTGATAATCTTACCCAGAAAATCAAACAGTAGTGGAGCTAAGTTTTGGACGACATTTAGAAGTGTTCTATCACAAAAGAAATTGTATAATTATCATCAATGGATGTTTGATAGGGTTGACTGTTGAGTGTTGCATAACTGTATGAATGTTATTTCACTCATGATGGTGGTGTCCGAAACCCTTAACACAAAGTGTGTTTATGCCACCACCTTGCCCAGTTCATCATGGATCTGCAGGAGCAGGACTAGACACCTCATGCCCAAACCACATGCAGCAACAGTATATGGAAACCCAGGTCAGTACTACCCCACACAACCACAGCATAGACAGTAAAGTAAAGCCGTAGAGACTGTACTCAGTCAGTGTATAAATTGTTTGTTTGTTTTTTCGTTTTATTGGGGTTTTATGCCATAAGTGTACTTATAAAGTTGGTTTCATCATATCATGATGGTTTTCCCGCCCAACAGGTTAAGGAATCACCCTTGATGCAACTGGCAACAAACAAAGACAAGACATGGCAATCACAACACCAAATCAATGACACCAGAAACAGAACGGCTTGGTGCCGCTCCATAGCTCTGAGAGCCCCAGGGCAACAGGAATCTTCGTCAAAATGCATGCAAATCAAATATAAAATAAACACATATATACATACAGTTACTACACCAAAAAAATATATTTTTTTTATATTTACATACCAGATGTGTGAAGGTTCTTCTATTCTATACAACCTAGTCAGAAATGTGAGCATGGAAATACAGAAACATATTCGATACATCCGGCCAGTGTCCCTTGGTAGAGAGAGAATAATTGGGCCTGCACCCTCTTCACTCCTATCAGATCTATTATCACAGTCACCTTTTTCATCTACAATTTTTTCACCTAACTTTGAAAAGCCTGTTGTCCTTAAGCTATTATGCTCTGATGTATAAGTGACATCTGGCAATGGTGATATAGGGTTAGCCTTTCCATCACTAGTACAGAGTTCAGAGGTATTATAGGTGGCATCTTTTGTAGGAATATCAGCACCACAATGTCTGTGTGTCATTTCTGCCGAAATGTGCTACTTCTCTGCAGGGGATGTGAACCATATATGTAGAGTATAAGACTGTTTAATCGTTATCTGTCAAGTAGAGAACGGGCACAAAATATAGAAATTCAGACTTCCACTTTGCAATAAGCTATAACAATGACTGACAAAACTATGAAGCACAATGCAGAAGACAATAAAAAAACCAAATGATTTCTTAAGAAATTACAACAAAACTTTCTTAAGCAGTTGCTTTTACTTTGGTCACTGTAAGTTACTACAATTTGAATATCAGATCAAAAGTACATATAATTGTTGTTTTAGGCCATGGCTTACATGTACTTTAACGGTATTGTTTCCCAGTTTGTATCTTACTGCAATTAAATCATAGGAGCATAAGACCACAAAGGATCCCATTGGTATGTAGAGCTTGAAACAATGCTATTCATCTTACATTCTGATTCATAGATGTTGTTCCATTAAATCCTTGTGGTACAGTTATTCTCAAATATCAACTGACAGTGGCCAGTGGGGGCTTATGCTGTCATTCTGCACCAAAAAGACTTTATTCAAACACAAAGCCGAGTCCTATAAAGTGGTAGGGTCTAATTGTAGAATTGGTCCGTCACCTGTAAATAGCATTTAAACATGCCATTGCCATAGAAAGTCACAGTGCAATAAAACAGTCCAGTTTACTTTGCATTTCTGCTATTAATTAAGGTCAAGATATTTTACCAAAAAGCCTAAATCACAACAATTTTTCTGTCTACACATCAGTGCACGACATACTCCGCCGCCATGTTGTTTCCCAGTTTGACGATATGTATGTCTCCTTGTATAATTGATAACCTTTTGTTTCTGAATTTATTCTTTTTTATTGATTCAAGGGATCGGACTTAAGGTTAGGAACCCTTTTACTGACAGTATTTTTTAGTTTTAGCTCTGTTTTATTCATTGATCTTTTACACTAAAATATAATTTCTTAGAGTGACGGACCAATTCTACAACGGCTCCAGTGGTAGATGCGAATTTGTATCCAATAAACTATACAGTAGGGCCTACCGGTATATAAAGATAGTCAAATCGATGCTCTTGTTGTTGTTGATCGCATTACGCTTGGTTCAATTTCCGTTACAACCATTGTACAAATATGGGGACAAATTCCTTATTTAAGATATAATATGCCAAGAAGGCATATCATGTATACATTTCTTACCTGGCAATTCTCACAGTAACACCATCCGTGAAATATAGCCAGCGAGAAAGTAAAAGATTGATCGGTAACATAATTTTCTGTTTACGCAGCCAATGCCAAACTCCACACAGTGGCACAGGATCGCAACAGATGTTCATTGTTTCCTCTGCCGCACGCATGTGACAGTTGCACGACTTACACATTTCAACCATGACCGATGGCAATATTACAAACATTTTAATACTTATTTGCTCGATATGGTTGCATTGTTAGGAAGTTGAAATCTAAATTCCAAGGTAAAAAAAGAATTGTTTATATGTTTTCTGGAAATTTAGCAGTATGCCATGACCACAAATAAGTGAATAAAGTAGGCCTAGGCTATATATTTTTTATTTTAGAGAAATTTAAAAAATCGTACGTGCCTCGAACTGGCTTAGTTGTCACAATTATAGTATTAAATGAATTATAATTTTACAATGGCAAATTAGCTATAAAACCTTGACCACAGTGCCAATTTGAGTGATAATATAATAATTTGATAATTTTCAGAGACACAATTTATCGACCCGCTTTAGATTTGATTGAATTCAGAAGCTAATTAAGAAGGAAGTTCACCAGTATCTATTGTAAGTAATATTGTTTGTTGATTTAAGAGGAACATAATTATTATATAGCTAATATGTGTCCGGGTATTATGGAATAATAAATACTTTCAAGTTATAATCTATAATGCTTAGCCTATATGCACACATAATTAACTGTTTTAAAGTTCTCAAGTAAGATAAAATTAAAAATGTATACCGGCTTAATAAATGTGAAGCTTACCTTGTTAAGGGGACGCCTTGTGGGATTCATCAATAAATGATAACTAGAGGTATAATGGGTATGTAATATTATAGTTCAGTGTGTTACTTTAACCCTGCCTTAAACACACCACAGTTAATACCAGTACATACATGTAGTCCTAACAGCTTCGACATCTGTAAATCATTTTAATACCCATGGATGCAGAAAAATTTGTGAAACAAATACGGGCATAAAACTACAGTTAGATCACAGACCCTGGTTGTTAACTTCTGCTGGGGCTTTAAAACACGTACGGTACATGTAAATAACGAACACACAGGCACATATGTTTTATATGTACGAGCTGAGATTAGCTATACTAATCCCAGATACAAGATATATTAAAATTAAATGGAACTTCTCCGGAATATCAGTAAACGAGAACCGCTTCACCGTTATATCAGCATCGGGCCGTTCCGACATTGTCAAAGCTGAACGTTTGTAAAAGTGAAGGATGTAGTTCAGAATCCTACAAAAGTTTTATTTGTGAGATAGGCCTATAAAGATAAAGTGTTGCGGCACTCGCGTTTTCCTAATAAACGCTGGAATTATTTGATTTCATTCTTAACAAAAAGGAAGAAATCAGTCTCTCTTTCGTCCAGGCTTTGTCTGTATACAGACGGTATTTGCGGAACATCTAGGATTACACTTTTGTATAAGTTATTCAGCCGATCTCGAATGCTGAATGCACTGAGTGATACGGAAAGATAGGGTTAAATGTTCTTGGTTTATTTTTTATCTTTCATCCATGACTGAATTAAACAGCTACTCCTTTCATATTTTTCTTTGTTAAATTTGGAATCAATTGGTGTTAATTGTGAGGTAATTGTTTTCGGAGTCCACGTTTTGCCTCTTCCATTTGCAATGGTCAAAATGCATTAGACGAGATTTTCACATTTATACCTTTGCTGCTATTAGCTAGGAAAGCGTGCCAAAAGTTTCATCAGACTATTGAAGAAACAACCACCCAATCAGTAAGTCGTTTACCTATCAAAGCCGACAACAAAAAAGCGTAGCACCACTGTAAATTGATTTAAAGCAATAGCCTATATATATGACCTTTTAAACAATAATTTTGTCCAATATATTCATTTTTCATCTGTATTTCTAAAAGTCTATCATGCAATGTAGCCTTATATAGATAAATATACATCTACCACTGACGGCTCTGACGAGGGCACAATAATAACGAAATATCGTTTTTCAAACGAAATGATCTGCCGTGCTGTGGGCCTATAGTGACGTTATTTATGTTCATGACATTGGATTGGCAACTCCACTGCCTAGCAGGTCTACAGAAAGAGGAGATGTTTACTGAAGTTCGTATTATAACTTTCTTATCTATATACATATATATACATCTATATTTCTAAAAGCAATCACACTGACACAGGGATGTAGATCAATTAAAATCGAAGAATCATCTTATGTTCTAGATAACTCCCAGAGACAAGTTTCTAAATAA
>JARFOD010014107.1:0-24877 GCA_031763545.1 Mopalia muscosa
AACGTCATACAATGTCTTAATCTAAATTATCAAATGATAAACTCCACACAATGTCTCAATCTAAATTATCAAATGATAAACTCCACACAATGTCTCAATCTAAATTATCAAATGATGAATGTCATACAATGTCTCAATCTAAATTTTCAAATGATGAACGCCACACAATGTCTCAATCTAAATTATCAAATGACTAACGTCATACAATGTCTCAATCTAAATTATCAAATGATTAACGTCATACAATGTCTTAATCTAAATTATCAAATGATAAACTCCACACAATGTCTCAATCTAAATTATCAAATGATGAACGCCACACAATGTCTGAATCTAAATTATCAAATGATGAACACCACAATGTCTAAATCTAAATTAACAAAAAATGAACGCCACTCAATGTCTGAATCTAAATTATCAAATGATGAACACCACAATGTCTAAATCTAAATTAACAAAAAATGAACGCCACACAATGTCTGAATCTACATTATCAAATGATGAACGCCACACAATGTCTGAATCTAAATTATAAAATGACGAACGCCACACAATGTCTTAATCTAAATTATCAAATGACGAACGCCACACAATGTCTAAATCTAAATTATAAAAATGATAAACTCCACACAATGTCTGAATCTAAATTATCAAATGATAAACTCCACACAATGTCTCAATCTAAATTATCAAATGATAAACGTCACACAATGTCTGAATCTAAATTATCAAATGATGAACACCACAATGTCTGAATCTAAATTATCAAATAATGAACGCCACACAATGTCTGAATCTAAATTATCAAATGATGAACGCCACACAATGTCTCAATCTAAATTATCAAATGATGAACGCCACACAATGTCTCAATCTAAATTATAAAAATGATAAACTCCACACAATGTCTCAATCTAAATTATCAAATGATGAACGCCACACAATGTCTGAATATAAATTATAAAATGACGAACGCCACACAGTGTCTCAATCTAAATTATCAAATGACGAACGCCACACAATGTCTCAATCTAAATTATCAAATGATGAACGTCATTCAATGTATAAATCTATATTATCAAATGATGAACGTCATTCAATGTATAAATCTATTCCATTATATCCTGATTTTGCTATAGTTATTCTTGTACTTCAGTTCCTTGTTCTGTTTCTACTGGAGACCGGTATTAAAACCCCAGATAGTTGCTGTGATGGGATGAGGTGCAGTTCATACACTACTTCTATTGTATACGGGCCAAAGTCAAACCGCCCCTTGGGAAATCAGACACCGCTATTTTTACCTTAATACAGATTGGCGTCTCATTCAGACTAGATAAAGTAGAGATAAATGTCCAATCTTTCTTGCAATAAAGTTGTGTTTTCATAAAATACCATAGCTTCAGCAATAATAGTTAACGGAGCATGTAGAATGAGTTTCATCGTGTCATTTCACTCCACAGCGTATTAAATAAGTTCATACACGATGGAAACAGTACTGACAAGCTCCGAGTATCGTACAGATGTAACATCAAATGATGAAAAACTACATTTACAGAACAAGGTAGCGTTGGCAGTACTTAATTTCATTGTTGTCCGGTAAAGGTCAATGACCACTAAAGAACACTCGTTAATCTCGTCTTACTAGCTATCTAATAGTGTCTTATCACCTGTGAAATCACCACGATGTATACCAGTATTATGGGGCACATAAACAATGTATTTTAAATTGAGTTAAACCTTTGGGAAATCAACAAGGCCCAGGTTGGATGCTTTAGTGGTCTAAATCTTATCACATGGAGATTATCAGCCCCATCAATGTTTAACAAATGCCTCTTGCTTTTTTCTCGCCAGATATGGGTCAATATTAGGATAAATCTCCAAATTCTTCATATGATCATTTTGTTAAGGAAAAAAGTAACCCATTAAATAATCAATGAAAATATGTGTGCTAAACATGGGTTATTATATATATCCTATTTCTTAAAATAGTTACTGTTCCTTATTTTCATAAACTCGATGGTTTATTGTATTTTCATTTCCATATCTGGAGGGATCTCGGGCTAAGGGAAGTGTCTGGGAAGTAGCAGTGCTGTCTTTACATGTACTAGAGGGAGAGTAACTTTCCTTTCAGCTACTGAATGAAATTCTGAGAATAACGTTAAAATTACTGCGCCTTTTAATTGATGGTAAGATTCAAACAGATTGTATATACATCTCACAGATTGATTGGATATAAACTCACTCATAGCAGTTTTCGTGGTAACTCTTAAAGTGAAACGTGTCATGTGTAGGTAACAGGACTACATACGTGTGATTTCAGAAACCAGCTATACTCGGTGTGGCAATCGGCCGCTTATCTCCAACATTTTCCATTGTCGCTGGAATCTAGCATTCTGCAAAATCATACTTTCCGCTCAGTTGCATTATGGCCGGTTGACCGACCCCTGGCTTTGTTAAAATGATGTTCGAACGAACGGAGATATAAAATGAGAAATTCGTGAAATGAAACGTGCTGGGTGACTGTGTGGACACCGTAAGGTACCAGTTCTACACATTTCACCTCCATTAGGATGGACAACATGTCACCCGGCTCCTGAAACGAATGGGATTTATATAATGAACTTTTATCAACTGTAGCAATTAATAATATTTTCTGATACTATTTAATAACAATTTATCAATTATTGTCTCGCAATCCTTACATGCAACTAGCATATTAAATAGATCATTTATACACATTCGATCAATTCATCAGAATGGTTCAAAGAAAAAAGCATTACACGGAAGTGCAATAGTATAAAAAGATGAAATGCGTCTATACCGTTCCCATGTTACACCGTTTGACAAATTGGAATAATTATCTTCGCTCTTTAGTTCCCCATTGCCGATGGAGCTCAGTAAATCTGACAAAAAGAGTGCTTTAGAAATGTGCGACGATGTGGAGTTTCATCAGATAGAGAGAGCCTTAGTCTTGTGAATCGGTTTTGAACTTGGAAAATTCAAACATTTCGTATATTGGATTCAATTTCACTGTAAATGTCTCCATTACCCCGCGGCTTAGAGAGTTAAGGAGCTTTGCGATATTTTCTAGCAACACGCGTAACCTTACCTTGGATGTCCATGACAACACATTTTTTTTGTGTGTGGACATCCACATATCTATACGCCAACCTCATTGTCCGTGCTAGTTAATAACTGATATTTTATTTCATGCCTTTCGGCTATGTTGTAATCAAGAACACTTTCAAATTCAACAAATTGAGGTCTGCATTTCCTGTTCAGAGAGTTTACCCGCCTGTCGTTGGAAACTGCCTGGAGATATAAGGGACTTTCTATAATACTCCCTATGAATCTCTCTGCACGTGCTTGTCATAAGGTTAACCCTCTTCAAGTAATCATAAGTGGAAGGACTTCCTTGTCATCATCTAACACAAAGGCTTGTATCAGCTTATATTTAACCCTTCCAGAAAGAAGGATACAAACGGAACGAATAATAACAAAAAATTAAAAAGGCGTCCGCCAATTAGTTGGAATTCTTTTCATGATGAAAACTTTACATAGCTGTAAGTCACGTGATGTCATCTGTGATGTTAGTTCACGTCATTCTCTCCACGTGAAACATTGCTTGTAATCTTTTTGCTTCTGTCTACATGCTCAATTTTAGCTCTGTGTTGTAAAATTTCCAGTCGTGAAAATGTAAGTTGATTGATGGCGTGATGGGGAATCCCCCTGTATCCTATGCGATTGAATGACATTCGACATGTCATGCAAGAGAAAAAAAACTTTTTTTTACTAAAAGTATATATTCTTCCAAATTAAATATGGAAAGAACATATTGAGTTTCACAGAGTGTCTCTACAATTTTTGAACAAACGTGGATTATTTTAATTAAGCACTAATTAAAGCACTTACTTCGTTGCTAGGACTCGTAATGCTTTTAAAAAGTTTAAACCTTGTTATGGCTTACACAGAGAGGGTAACCAAACCGATTTGACGCGAGTGATCGATTGCTTGCTTGTGTGCTTCAGGATATACCACTTACACGACAACAACCATAATGTGAAATGTTATAAACCAACGATCTGTTGGAAAATATATTTTCTTTCTTAGCTGACAGTATAATTACGCCTCTGTTATACTTTACTTCACCAAAAGCCTGAGTTACACGCGGAGGACTATTTACTACTCTTGCAAAGAACAAGCCGACATGCCATTTTCCCGAACAACCGCAATAACAACTCACCCATCTTTTGTGAAAAGTTAAAGCTAGATACAAAAAATAGATTTTAATGACAGTGTTTGTCGAGCTCTAACAACCCGACAGAGGCGCAAATCACATCGGGGCATTACAATGTCTATATTCATGAGTTAATAAATAAGAGAGCCGTGAAAATTCAGTTTCTCATTTGAGCTGATAATTCGAGCAAATCTTACAAATAAAGAATACAATAACCTCATGTTATTGCTGTATTAAACTAAAGCACTTAACATTTCTGGTCTTATAGTTAGCCAAGATAAGTACACATTACCTCATCTGAAATCGAAGAGAGGGATTTTGAAGGATTAATGAATCACCCATTTGAGTTATAAACATTGGATTTAAACCAACAATTGTGTGAACGTGTTTTAACAAAAACGGCTGGTAAGATGCCAACGATTCATTTTATAAACGTTGAATATTGCATAGAATAAGATAAGGTTTATTTAACGTCGATATGTCGCATACAAGTTGAAACAATGCTCATTTAGTCTGTAAATAAAGTATTCAACTTTAAAAATGAAATGATGAATTTATTTACATATTCAGCTTTAAACACTGATGAGGTTATGCCAGTCCCGCATTTTATCGTTCAATTGGCTTTTTCTTCTTTTGATTTATAAGCCAGAGGTCTCTGCTATGGGGATTTTTCAA
Organism: Mopalia muscosa; assembly: GCA_031763545.1. NCBI lineage: Eukaryota > Metazoa > Mollusca > Polyplacophora > Chitonida > Mopaliidae > Mopalia > Mopalia muscosa. The sequence continues at coordinate 4,913 of JARFOD010014107.1, forward strand.
TAAACTGCACAAAAAGCAACAAATAATCAATGTTATCAATAAATAAATCAATGTATCGATCACTCGTCAGTATGAACCTAAAGTACGCAAATTTGTATACCTTTGACACCTACCCACAAAAATATTTTCAATGTATGCCTCAGTAATGTATCATAATAAAAACGTCTCATGGATCAGTGTTCATACGGTTCATTACTGAGAAGTGTAAATCACCATTGTATCAACTATATTCTACGATCCTATAGGATATGTTGTTTATCCAATGAATAAGGATATCGTTCATACACTATTTCAAACATATTCATACATTCTTTCATTGTCGCATTAGGATATCCATGATTAAGGCATGTGTGTATTAACTTTGGTACATTACAAACCGCTATCGTTTTATCAGAGTCGAATAAGAGCTCATAATCAAGTCCCATCTGGGGCTTTCCCCTAAATCCACCGGCCAGTGGAATAAGCCGATTCAAGGAGAGTATAGTCTAAAGCGACTGAGGGAAAAATAATGACGGAAAGCAGTGCTCGAAATCAACTTATAAACAGGATCAAGATAAGGTTATCTGTTCACCGTACGGCGGATGTAATAAAATGTTGGAGTATGAAGATGTTTGAAAAGAACTATCAAAACAAGTACACGTGACTGCTGTGCGATAGAGCGTTGCTGGTGGGTTGCTGAATATCTCTCTAGCAGTCTATATGTAATGATACCACTTGTTTGGATGATGTGCCAAGGCATGGTTGAATGGTATCCAGAATTCTGTATCGATCTTCACTATGTGTGAATGACATGCTAACACCGACAAATGCACTGAATGCAAAGTGACAGATGTTGGCAATCTAGTTTCGGTGTTTAATATTAACTCTCGTTAATCTTTAGAAAACTGATATTCTTATTTTTCCACAAAACGAGAGGCTTTGTGTTTTTGTATGATTGTCTTCCGTGATTTAGAAGTTCTATATCCCTTTTTGGTTCTTTTTTCACCGGTAAACCACTTTTATTCAAGCTAAATGATAATAGAAGAGATAACCAACCAAACAACCCCCTTCATTGTACCATTCCCGGAATCAAGTCGCTCTTCCACTCTCGTGTAAAAGACAAAAATGCTGAGATATCGTAGAGAAGTTTACGAGGTTTTATTCTAGCTTTGTGCCGGATATGCAAAGTCATCTCTCTACAAAACAATCTTAGGTAGTTTGTAAAAAAGAAAAAACAACCCCAAGAAATAGATCGTTATGCTGATGACATATATCAATAGATTGTGTTGACATTTCGAAGTTGATGTGCACTGCCTTGCATCTGTGGATGTGGTATGAGCCGTTTGGGGCTACGTCAACACATACAGCATGTATCCGCTGATCTGTGGATGTGATATGAGCCGTTTGGCTCTACGTAAAGACATACAGCATGTATCCGCTGATCTGTGGATGTGATATGAGCCGTTTGGCGCTACATGAAGACATACAGCATGTATCCGCTGACTGATCGCTATTGAAGGGACCTCGAACATTCATTTTGACAGTACAGCGATGTCTGTCATTCATGCTAAGCAAATAGCAGGTACCCCGAATGACCAATCATCGTTCTCTTCGAGTTGTAATTATAACAAAAACTAGGAAGAAGAAATTAGAGAATGTCTGACATAAATTATCATGGTGATAACGCACATATAAGGGACATTTATTTCAGTTAAGCTACAACGTTTGCTGGTAATTCATTCAAAGGACCCTTGTCAAAAAATTAGTACAAAAAAGAAAATAGAAATATATCAATTTTTCTCGGGAATTCTATAAAAGTTTTATGTACGCAAAAGCATTACCAAAATAAAAATGCAGATTATTCATGTTCATATAAAATTTGCACACATTAGCTGATTCTATATATTTGTAAAAATCATTTACACTATCATAGGAATGTCGATTGATTAGCTGTCCATATATAGAAGATATGCTGCTGGATACATTTGTTATAAATCAATACTCAATTTAGCAATATTTTTCTATGCCTTTTTTTAAATACAATGATGCGTCAATCTGTCGGTATTGGTTTATTATTGTTCTATTTCAATGCGCGCTTGTCTATGTGGTTTGAACAGGATTTTTATTTCACGGAAGGGAAAAGGAGATTGGCCAAGAGGCTGGGCCTGTAATGATATCTTTTCCATAATACAGCTACATGTAGCATTAGAAAGCATCGAAAGCCGGGTTGGCCCTTCAAGCTTCCGACTTTCAACAAAGCGGAGTCGGCCAAATTACATATTCTAAAAGTTGAGATAGCAATCTTTATCCTAGAGCAGACCCGATTAAAAAATTGCATATTCTAAAAGTTGAGATAAGGATCTGTATTCTAGAGCAGATCCGAATCAAAGATTTGAATTAGAAACGCAAAAAAAAAAAAAAAATGAACAGTCCGTCCACCATGCATATACGCGTATAAACAGTTTCTGTGTATATTGAGCACTTATTATCTGCTGTATATTGGCTTTCCTGGTTGCCAATGTATATACACTCACTCACGCCACATGTGGTCCATTAGTGTTAGTTCAATAAGAGATTTATCTCAGCTTGAATGGAATTCAACTAACATTTAACAAGGTCAGCTCTTGTCGGTTTTATAGAAAACTGGTATATTTCACAATATATATAAATAAATATTTGCCAAACATACAAAGGATGGGTCAATTTGAGAATATAAACAAATTGTGAAAAAAAAAAAAAATTGAATAACTTCAAAGAATTGAGCATGAAAGAGGTAAACCTGTCTTTAAATAGATCAGAAATACATTTTACCTGTTTTGTCTGCTCTCATTTTTTTTAGTGTACCGTACTTGGGGAAAATGCTGACTTGTCAACTTCTATTTTACCTATACAGAACTGATTTATTACACATTTCATCTCAAAACATAACATTATAAACACAGACATACTGATTTTTAATGTCTTTTTTCGTTTGAAATTTTACTATTTCGACTGCTTTTTTTTATGTTTTGCGTTTTAACACAATATTGCAACAAAACTAAGTTAAACAGCAAAAAAAAAAAAAAAGAAAAAAAAAAGCTGAATGAGTCATATGATTCATATAATGTATTACATTATAAAATTGATATAAAATTGAACAATTCACGTAAAAGAAGTAGCAATGCAAAAAAGACGGTAGCAACAATTTCTTTATACAAAAATATTTTGTAATGTTGTAGAAAAAAATGTATTTACTTATTGTTCGGTAGAAAAAGACGATTCAGAATATATGTACATGTGTTACAAAATTCACAGTAGTTTCACGGCGAAGTGTAAAAACACTCTGCTTGGGGAGGGGGTGGGGGTGGATAGAGTATCCTTTTAAACTGTGTATTCAAGAGGAATGGAATACTATCTAATGATAAAACGACACGAAAGATCTGCGAATTAATACAGAGTTGTATACTGGATTGGCGACATGATATGACATTACTTCAACAACATGAGGATTCAGACTGTTGTTAATCGACTGACTGTTATCAGCTAACCTTCAACTGTAGCATAGTGGCATTACGTCAGCTGAAAAGTTAATCTAGCTAACGTCAAATCGAGGTGCCAATTAGTTACATAACTGTTTCAGATAAGAAGTTTGCTTTACTTATGCGAAAGTGGGTGGATCCAAAGCGAATACATATCTACAAACAATCATCAAATAATGACGGTTTCGCGTGAAATCAGAAGTGAATGATGTCGACAGGGAGTTTCAAATAGTCTTGTCATGGTCGGAAAATAAAAGTTTTAGCAAGAGTTAAAATGCTGATTGAAAACTTGAATTCTAGAACTGTGAAAGGAAACAAATAGAAAAGTGAATTTGACTAGTATAAATTGACCGAAGTTAAAATAAAAAAGGAAGAAAATCCATTACATATACAGACACAACAATTTCTCGAAGACATGGCAATATTTCTCGGACCACAGGTGTGCTAAGAGAGCGTTTTGTGGAGACCAGATACTTTTCCTCGAGATGGCTTATTTTGTAGCAGGTGGACGCCTGTCCAAAGCAGACATTTCTTAGAAATCACAACATTTAGTTCCCTTACCAAAAAGCCAGATACGGGTCTCACAGAAAAATTGGAAATTTAGGAAGGGATTCTGTTCTTGCCATGGCGAGAGAAAACATTTGACTACACCCCAACATTCACGTTTAAGACATGGATAATTCGGGGCGTAGTGGCGTAAATCGTTATTGAGTTACTCTCGCGAGCCTTTTTTTCGTTGTGGATACATCTACGCAGGTGTGTATTTTTGTTTGACAGTCATTGGTTCTTGAGCGTACTTTTGTTTGACAGCCCTTGGTTCTTGAGCGTATTTTGTTTGACAGCCATTGGTTCTTAGGCCTATTTTTGTTTGTCAGCCCTTGGTTCTTGGGCGTATTTTTGTTTGACAGCCCTTGGTTCTTGGGCGTATTTTTGTTTCACAGCCATTGTTTCTTGAGCGTATATGTGCTTGACAGCCCTTGGTTCTTCAGCGTATTTTTGTTTGACAGCCCTTGGTTCTTGAGCTTATTTTTGTTTGACAGTCCTTGGTTCTTGGGCGTATTTTTGTTTGATAGTTATTTTATGCTTCATTACACAAATATTATATCACATAGCAATAGGTCTGATAACGGAATAAATCCAATGGGCAAACCACCTTTTACCAGATACACTGTTAGAATCTATCCCAATGTGCTAAGGAGAACTACTCATGCCACTTTGCAGGAATCCCGGAGCAACTTAAACAAATCTAAAAAGTAATCTCTATGAAGTTCTTCAAACGGATTGGTTTGTGTCACAAAATCAAAGTTTTATAAAAGATTAATATAAACTGGTTAAAGTTGATATATTTAATTATTTATAAAGCAGCGAATTTACCAATTTTTGGATCAGAAGCGAAATGAAGTCTGTCCTTTTCAGTTTAATTACCATCTATTGGGTGTTTAACATTAAGGGGCTTATTGACAATAATATTGGTTAAATAAAATCTTTTTGACATAAATAGTCAACATTTTCTCGCCACAGCGTAAATAAAATACTGCTCAATCAATCATTCAATCAATCAATTAATCAATAGATCTGTCCATAAAATGATTAACGGGATCTGTCTGTTTGAAGGAAGGTTGAATGTGTGAAGTGTGATTCGTTTTAAACATAAGTCCTTTCACATAACTGTTGGGTGAACTAAATGACTACGAGATTGAAAATTATAATGCTAAAAAAAATAGAAATGGCCCCTAGAACATTATGTGAGTCAAAAAATCTTGCTAAGCGCATATATCAGTAATGTAAGCAAACAACGCAGTTCAGATATACCGCTACAACAAACTTCTTCTTGCCCTTTACATCAAACTTCATCATAGTAAATAAGGGTTTCGTAATAGGCGTTGTCAACTCCAAAATTATTCTGGTATTTCACAAAAGGTTGTCCTATTGATAAATCATTTTGATACTTCAATGTCTACGTACATTCCAAGCAACTTTAAGCTGCCAATGACTACAGCCTCGCTCTGCTATCAGCAACACAATCACACCTACTCATTGATTTTCTTATAATACCAGTTTTTGTTTTTCAATGCGTTAAGTTTTACCAGGGTGGAATTCACCACAATCGTCGGAGTTTAACTAAGTCTACCTGACAATAACTCTAGACCAGGCCCCCTACTTGCGATAGACAACCACTGTCCATTACATTTCTTAGAACCAGCCACCTGGCAAATAAGTCGATGTCGTTAAACTTTGCAAGAATAGACAGATGAGAATTCAGACGAACGAAGTATTCAAAGAGGATTTGTGCTAGATAGTCTTAAAATTAAATCAGTAGTCTGACGGACTTAGAGTAGCCCTCTTAATCACAGGAGTACATGTAAGGACACACAACGTACAAGAATTGCGTGGTTAACGACTCATTCTGAAAGATGCTTAGTTTGTTTGATTGGGGTTCAAATCCGTATTTATTGTTATTTCACTCAAATGATGGCGTGCCGGCCCAATGGACGAACGAATGCACTCACGACACCACTGGCTACAAACAAAAACACCACATGACAAATACAAGACACTCACAGGACAATACAAAGACATAACAACCAAATCGGCTTCTTGTTCCTCTTTAGCACAGAAAGTACCAAGGCAACCGGAAGCTCCTCTGTCCACCCGCCTAAACAATGGTTCACAGATACGAAAAATGTCCATGGTTCAGACGATGTCTTCGCTTTAAAGAGTATAAATATAAATACATGTATTTATAAATATATGGAGGCAAGTCAAATGCTCTTTAAAAACAGCCGTTCTTTCAAATCATGAATCGTGCGGAGAAAGTAGTTTAGTCAATACGCCTCTGCGTTATCTGTTTTTAAAGACATACAAATTATAGGTTTCTCTAATATTTCCAAGGTATGGCCAGAGTTAAGTACAGTGTCTGTGACGAAAAAATAATCACTAAAACACATTATTAAAGCCAATGTTTTCTTTTCTTCTAATCAATGAAACAATGATTGTCGTCCCAAACAGTCGACGATCTGAACAGTATAAAGGGACAATATTTGGGGTCAACATCATACACGGCTGTACATATTGGCTTTTGTTGATGAATCGCAAAACAACGGTCCTGTGGTGTCAGATTATGGATATTAATTTGTGAAAGCAAATAGTGTTCACTTTGAAAGAGGTGATAAGCCGCATTGCAAATGTAATATTCCCACAAGTTGTTTGCCCTATACATCTTACAGATGATTACTACTGGCTACTGCAGGGACAGGGATTGTCATCACAATATAAAGACATTCTACAAAGACAGGGTGTGTGACAATCATGTCTCTTTACGGCCTTTGATGAACGATAATACTTATTTATTACGAAAAGTGTTATGGGCTAACTCTGTTTTAAATAGAACGATGTCTGATTAGGTAAAAGATAAAGGGGAGCTAAATGTTAGGTACAGACAGGGTTGATATAAAATTAATAAGGGTAGCATTATATATAGATGATAAATACGTTAAAGAAGTGACTTATCTATGCGAATTGTTGATAAAATATCGACAAATTGATTGTACATTTTGACTATCAAGTTCTCGGAAAAATCTAATTAGATTTTCAAGGTATGTGCAGGTATTGATACAGTTGGAGACCACTAGAAAGTTTGATCACAGAATATGAACAGCAAGAGGTGTGAATTAGGTGGGAACAAAGTAATAATGGAGTTATGTAAAACTTTTTACCATAAAGGCCAATTTTATTGATATAAAAACATGTAAAATATCGGTTAGTATTTGGTTTGCACATGGTCATAGTGCAGACACGGTTAGTGGACCGTTCAACAGGCTGTTCAGGAAACAAATATAGCGTGATATAATAGTAAGCACAAAGTTTATATAAAAATAACCTGTACATTTGGAGTGCTTTACGTACTTAATAAATCAAGGGGTATGGCGTAATTCCCGAATAGAACAATCAAATAACCATATAGACCACTTGGTATGCCAACCCATAACACGCACCTGTGTATGCAACACACATATTCCGTAAAATACACCCAAGTGGCACAATGTGTGTGTGACCTGAAAGCCTATTTAGTACACATGTTAACCGTTATGCATGTATGACCAGAATACGCCATTTATAACCCATTTGTAGCGCGATATGTATGGGACAAGACCATGCCACAAAATGCACGTGTGTAGCACGATGCGTATGAATACGCTTTAAAATACAAATGTAAAGCACGGTATGTTAGACGCCATAAAAATAATGATTAGAACGGCTCTTCATTCAGTGCTTGCAATAGTAACGATACGCGGCCTGTCAATATTGTATTAAGTCCACAGGGGCAAAATATGGCCTGAAGCATTTTTCCTCTACCTGTGCATCGAGCAGTTTATGTTTCAGGTTTGTATTGGCTTGTGTCAAGTTTATTACCGTTGCTATCGATGCAATATAAAGCGGATAACGTAGAGCAACGAATATCGATTCCACAAAGAGAACCATCATATACGCCAGAACAAAGAGGAAAAGGCGGACTACCAGATATATGACCCAGTCCGGATATGGTAAGGTTAAACGCGATAGGAGGTGGCGAGGTTTTCCGTCAATTGTGAATTTGATCTATTCATTTCAAGTTAAAAGAAAACCCTCCTTTCAACAGGACCATCATTTATACACCAAAAAATGGATCCTTAAAAAGAAAAGCGAACCTTCCTTAGTTTATCGCCAGTGTGTTTGATGAATCACTACCAGTGCTATTGGACTGCTAGGTTGTTATGTTTATCAGATCAAAGCTCGACGACACAGTTCGATCAAAGAATTTGTACATTTGTGTCAAAAAGTATAACATAGGGAACTAAAATGGTTAGAGTGCTGTAAGAATTGGCTAGCACCAAAACGGAAGTATCAAAATGTGTGCTTGTATAGGAGACGAATTAAGTGCTGAATAAAATATGAACAACAGATATTGATATAAAATTACAGAGAAATGAAATCTCCAGCAGAGCTAGTCTCATGTTAAAAGAAGGGAAAGCCTTTGATTAAGCTGTACCATATCGACAGAGTGTGGCCAACAATTACAAATAGCAGCATAGTTTCCTTTCATTCATGGATCATCGGTTTATAACATAGACTTTAAAGATTGCAATAAAAAAACGATATCCCCCATTTTCACCAAGCGGAAACAGCAACCAGTGCCAACTATTTCCAACATCTCTAACACGAAGAGGCGCAAATGTGTATATTTTAATACCAGTGCTTAATTGGGACTCTGGTAAATGACATATACTGCGACGCCGTCTGGCGTTACATGTCACACCGGAAGTACATATTTTAGAAAGAGCTAAAATGTGATTGGTTAAAATTCGGATGAAGATAGTGTTGACAGACTATATTATAAGCGGCATGACTGTGTTGAGTGTTGCTGAGTTGTGAAAATGTGAATGCCAATTTACGAAACTTGTCAAAGCTGAAAAAATATGTTTTCTACGCAGACGAAACTAGCGTTTCTTTATACTCAACGTTAACAATTAACAGTTTACGTTAGTTTTATACAGTGAGCAGCTCACATTCCCCACTACAAGACACTTTTGTGTGTTACGAAGTACTAGTTATTTTGTACGTTATCAGTTGTGGGAATTCAATGGAATTATGTAGTAGGGATTGATCCGTAAGTACATAATAAACAAGCTGTGTACGTTATTCAGTACTAAAGTGGATGGCGTCCTTAACATGAAAAAAAAAAAAAAAATGTCAAGAAAAAAAAAAAAAAAAAAAGAAAGAAAGAAAGAAACAGCGGAAATTTAGACACGCCTCTTTTTGTAGGTTTTGGTTGGCCCTGATAAGGACCTTTGGAATTCGACGCCTAGCGACGAGGACCACCACACACAGACCCAAGCAGCAGAAGAAAAGGCAGAGCGAGGCTCCCACGACATGACCACTACGACTTGGACAGGGCTGTTCAAAGTAAGAGGAAGACGAGGCAGAGCTTGTCAGCCTTTTCCCCACGATAGATCACCATGATCTTGTGTGATAGATGAGGTGAAAAATTCACAGAGAATTGGAATTAAATCAGACATTAGAGAGAGAGAGAGAGCGAGAGAGCAGAACTACAACCCGACTGGAGAAGACGAAGGACGAGATGGTGGACGAGAAGAAGGCGTAAGACAGATGCTGGTGGCCCAGATGCCCATCTTGGTAGACAGCCAGGCAGTGAAGTGGGTAGAGTCCACAGTCAGACAGCAGGCTGGTAGGAGGTAGCAGGCAGAAGTTTCATTAGTGAGTGTTATGGACAAACATAGATTTAATAAAGATTCTATTTGTGGTTAAAGGGAGATAACTAAAGCTAAGTAAAGCATGCACATTTTTTTAAGCTGATAATAAATGATTACACTGTATGAACATTTAAAGCATATGTTTCTTCATGTTATGGAAACGGGATTATCATGTTTGACCACCAGGAAAGTTTATTTTGAAAATCACATCTTGATAAATTGTGATTTTGGGTGCCGGTATGTTATGGACAAACATAGATTTATTAAGGATTCCATTTGTGGTTAAACGGAGATAACTCTAGCTGATTAAATATATCCTTATTTAGGGGGAATGACTCTTGTAAATGATTGTAAACAACAAAGATGGTGGTCAAACACAAACTCCTGACTCCAACCTGAAGATTGTTTATCGCCAAAGCAAACCATAAGAAGATAAAACTCACATAAAACGGCATTCTTATTGTTATTAAGGTTGTTTTAATTTTGTAATAACTATAAAAGTGAAATATATACATTAAATAACAGCTAAAGGAACCAAGGTCAACAGTCATTGGAAAATTGCTAATGTTAGGATTGAACATTATTCAGTGTTTAGTTTTCGTTTTATTGCATGAATAACTTAAGACTGAGTTTTTACGTTTCTCATATGTATTCAAAGTAAGGATAATGTTCTTTGTTCTATCTTATTTGAAGTGAGACATATTTAGACGATTATTCATGGTTCCCATGCACTGAAGTAACATTAATGATGGAACAGTAAATGTATATAACATTATCACATTACGGTTGTGCTAATAATGGTGTTACTGTTAGTGCAACGCTGCAATACAAGTGAAATACCCTGATCACGGCGTTAAACACCAAAACAATGAGACAGCTTTATTTATATATCTTTCAGTCAATCATCTTATATCAAAAAAAGAAGCCCTTCTACAGCAATTAAGAAAGGAAACTGTTACTAAAGGGAAGGCAAATACAGAATCAACGGAGCTGCATTTTCGTGTTCTGAGTTAATCTATTGGTATTCCCAATATCATGGACGTTTTGGCCGAGGGATATCAAGCAACAGATTAACTTTATAGATTGATGGGCTTCCAAATTTAAAGGTTGTGTACAGATCAAAATACAGATGGACATAACAACCATACTTCTAACATGAGTGGAGTTGGTGATAGAGGTAAAAGAGAGGGAAAGATGACAGATGAAGGTATGTAATACACACATGACATTTACGAGAAAAGGCTATCACGTTTAACAAGAAACATAAATACAAAATGTGAACATATTAAACATTTTATATTCATTGAAGCTGAATTTTACACTTTAAGAACTGCACATTCTGAATGGATGATTTTGTTTGAAAATTTTCTCCAATTATATGACAACTTTTCTTCTGTCCTTCTACCTGAAAGTGAAAATATATTTGAGAAAGAATTAAATAAACTAAAAGACTTCAAAGACAAAATAGATCATTGGTTTTCATCTCAACTTTCCCACAAATCTTTAGACAATCCCACAGTTAAGCCTATTGACAGCATATCTAATGTCAGAAGCGGTTCATTACATTCAAGAAGAAGTGGTTCATCTATAAGGAGTTCAGTTAGGTCAGCTCGTTTAAAGGAAGATCAACACATGGCAGAATTAAAGGCTAAATCAGAGGTTTTGGAATTAAAGAGACAGTTAGAACAGGAACGTTTAGATTTAACTTTAAAAGAAGAGGAATTGAAATTGAAGACAGAAATAGCTATAGCAAATGCTCGATCTAAAGTTTTGGATAAATATGATTTGGAACAATGCAATGTGAATCCTATAAAAACCAAGGACAATCAGCAAATAAATAGATTAAACCCAGAGTCAGAACCATTCGTTCCCCAAAACACATTTCGACCCATAAACAAGGAGAATGACGTCATACATTCAGTTGTTCGACAATTACGTAAGCCACCTCCTGAAATTCACAAATTCAGCGGCGACCCACTGCACTATAGGAAGTTTATTCGTCAGTTTGAAGTACAAGTGGTTGCTAATTCAGAAACAATGGACGAACTTATGCTTCATCTAGAACAACTTACCTGCGGTGATGCAAATAAAATAGTCAGCGGTTTAAGTCACTTGGGTTCTGAGCAGGGTTATCGCGCTGCTAAAGCTGAATTTGAAGAGAGATACGGCGATCCTGAGATAATAGCCAACGCATTCGTCAAACGTGCTGTTCATTGGCCGACAATAAAACCGGATAATCCAAAAGCCCTTGATGAATACGCATTATTTCTTACCGAGTGTGAGAATGCGATTAACAGTATACATGCGATGAGAATCTTGGACTATTCAGAAAACCTTAAACTGATTGTTGGAAAACTTCCATTCTACCTTCATGATCGCTGGCGTAACATAGTACAACAGGTAAAGAGAAATGACCAAATAGTGCAATTCACACATCTGGTCAAATTCATCAAAGAAGAAGCCAAGAAAGCTAATGACCCTGTTTATGGCAAAATCGCTATGCGGACTGAATCTACAACCACATCCAGGTCACAGAAGGTCTTAAGACCACAATACAACATGAAAGGGAGCTACTTTATTAAAGACGAAAACAACATTAAAGATCCTGAGATACAAATTACAGATAAGTACACCCAGTTAATAAAACCAACTGCTTTCACACCACCATGCATGTTTTGTCACAGTACACGTCATTCACTAGAGGTTTGTGACGCCATCACCAAAACACCACTTGAAGAAACAACAGCTTTCATAAAGACTAAAAGGCTATGTTTTGGGTGCCTTCGATATGGCCACTTTAAGAAAGACTGCAGAAGACGAGCAACATGTGGACTTTGTAAAAAGCAACACCCAACAATTTGTCACCGGGATGGGTTTATTCTAAAAGATCATCCAGACCAAAAACAACCTTTACCTTCAAATTCTACTATCAATGTCAACCGTAGTATGGGTGCCGGCAACATGACTGAAGACAATGAAAGCACTATGGCTATTGTTCCCGTTATCGTGAAGCTCAAAGATGGTATTAAAACAGTCAAAACCCACGCATTTCTGGACCCAGGCAGTAGTGTAACGTTTGTCTCGGAGGATATTGTACGTCAGCTTGGGGTCAAGGTGCAAAGTTTAAAGTCACATTAAACACATTGGGCGAGCCCTACAGCATGGATACTTGTATCATCAAAGGTCTCCAAATAGGAAATCTACAAGACAGTGAACTGGTCGACTTACCAAAGGCATACACTAAAGGGAGGCTTCCTGTCACTACAAGCCTGATGCCCACTGAAGACGACATTTTACAGTGGCCTCACCTAAGAGACATTTCCATACCTAAAGTGAATTCTGGAGTTGGATTGCTAATCGGAAATAATGTCCCTGATGTTTATTCTCCAATTGATGTTAGAACAGGACCAACAGGAAGTCCACACGCCATTAAAAGCCGAATAGGATGGATTGTCTGGAATGTCATAAGACCAAGGAAACAGGACAATCAAAATATGCCTATATACACGGTTAACAAAGTTGAAGTATCTGCTATCCAGGAAATTGAAGAATTAAAGAAATTAGACATTCTGGTTCGACATTCAATCAATTTAGATTTCCCAGAGAAAACATCAACAGACAAGAGAGAACATTCACAGAATGATAAATTGTTTCTTCAGAAAGTTGATTCTTCAATTAGTTTAAAAGATGGACATTACCATATGGATTTACCTTTCAAAGATGATGAAATACATCTGCCAAATAACAGAGTACAGGCTGTTCAACGTTTAGATAGTCTTAAACGAAAGCTAAACAAAAATGAAAAACTACATGAGGACTACACAACATTTATGACTGAACTTGTTCAACATGGACACTCAGAGAAAGTTCCGGATAACGAAGTACAACGTGAAGACGGTTATGTATGGTATCTGCCACATCACAACGTCATACACCCACACAAACCGGATAAAGTACGAGTAGTCTTCGATTGTGCTGCATCCTATCGAGGTGTATCTCTCAACGCTCAACTATTACAGAGGCCGGATCTAACAAACTATCTGATTGGTGTGCTCATACGCTTTCGAACTGGTAAAGTGGCAATAATGGCCGACATCGAGGCTATGTTTCATCAAGTATTCGTAACAAAGAAATACACAGATTGCCTACGGGGATTTCAGTCAGTCTCCAACTACGTATCGTGTGCTAGTTCATTTATTCGGAGCCACATCTTCACCAAGCTGCGCAAACGCTGCTCTTAAGCAGACTGCACATGACAACAAAGAACAATTTGACAAACGTATTACAAACATTATTAACCGGAATTTCTATGTGGATGACTGCTTGGTATCAGTAGAGGATAACACCGAAGCTTTAACCCTTATTGAAAAAGTCTCAAAATTGTGCTCACTAGGGGGGTTTCATCTAACCAAATGGACAAGCTCCAGTCCAGCAGTTATTGAGTCCATACCAACCAAGGAACGTGCAAAGACAGTCGAAATAATAAATCTGGACAGACAAGACCTACCTGTGGAACGTGCATTAGGAGTTCACTGGTTTATGGAGAGCGACCATTTAGGCTTCAAAATAACACCACGAGACTATACAGTGACGAGAAGAGGTATACTATCAGCAATTAGCACAATTTATGACCCTCTTGGTATTGCATCTCCATTTGTTCTCATTGCAAAGATATTACTTCAACAGCTGTGCGAAAGACAATTAGAATGGAACACACCACTCACAGACCAAGAACAAAGGAGATGGAACCAGTGGTTAACAGATCTTCCTCTCCTAGACAAACTACAGCTTCAACGGTGCTATAAACCACAAGACTTTGGACAAGTACAAACGTATCAACTCCATTGCTTCTCAGACGCAAGTGACAAAGGATACGGAGTTACTTGTTACCTTCGCCTCATCGACAACACCAACAAAGTATGCTGTTCTTTAGTCATGGCTAAATCACGACTACCGCCTTTGAAAAAAGTTACCATTCCTAGGATGGAGTTAACAGCTGCTACACTATCCATTCGTCTTAGTCAAATGATTCTACGAGAACTCAGCTACGAGGTTGATAGGGTGTTCTATTGGACTGACAGCATGGCTGTGATTAACTACATTGGTAACAGCACCACTCGGTTTCAGACGTTTGTCGCTAATCGACTTACAGTTATACACGAGTCTTCGTCAGTAGACCAGTGGCATTATGTCAACAGCAAAGTTAATCCAGCTGACGCAACATCAAGAGGCAAACCAATAAAGGAACTCTTACAGGATAAAAGTTGGCTTTATGGACCGGAATTCCTTTATTTACCTGAATCTGAGTGGATCCAACATAAAACAGTACATACAGAAATTCAATTGGACAATCAACAAGTAATGACAACCTTGAATGTAAACCCAGAAGAAAGCATTATTAACAACTTGCTAAGCAGATTTTCATCATGGTCGAAACTTAAAAGAATCACAGCTAGAGTCTTAACCTTAAAAGAACATTTGAAAGATTGTGCTCTGAAAAGAAAAGAAATAACACAAAGAATTTCATTAACAGTAAGAGACCAAACAGAAAGACTTAATCTAATTAACAAAGAAATGAAAAGGTACAAAGAACTCAAAATAGAAAGGAAATGTAACTTACCTGGAGCTATTTCTGCTGACCAACTTAAGGAGGCAGAGTTTGCTATCCTACAGTACACACAGAAACAATACTTCTCTGATGAGATAAAAGCTCTTGGACTATCTTCAAATTCTTTAGGAACACACAGGACCAGTAACTTATACAGATTAGACCCGTTTCTACAAGATGGCTTACTTCGTGAATCCCAACATCCAATTTTATTGCCAAAGACGTCGCCAGTGTCAAACCTGATACTCTCAGAGACTCACCGATTAGTTGGACATTTGGGAAGGAATTCTATTCTTGCTAAAGCAAGAGAGAAATTCTGGATTCTCGGAGCTGGTAGTCTTGTCTAGCAAATTGTGTTAAAGTGTGTTCATTGCAGAAAATATCAATCTCCAGTGAGAAAATAATCCGAGAACAAATAAAGTTATTGAACCAGTCACACTTATCAGAGACACTAGCGAAGCAGAATATACACTGGGATTTCAATCCACCACAGAATCTCATTTTGGAAGGATCTGGGAGCGTCTCATTCGATTCGTCCGAAAAGTACTGAACAGAATTCTACACAAGCAAAACATTAAGGTAAATGACGAATGACTCAATAACTTAATGTGTGAAGTTGAATCTATTTTTAATAGCAAAACTGTATATACCTCTGTTGCAAGAACGTTCAGAAGATGGTATTGTGCTTATTGTGGATGCTACGCCCTCAAATTCATGGTGTTTAGGGTGTGTTGTACAAACTGTCAAAGACAAACGTGGACTTGTACGAAGCGTTCAGCTTAAAACTGGACATGGACTTTTATATAGACCTGTTCACAAACCATGCAATTTTTTTAAAGCTGATAATAAATGATTACCCTATATGAACATTTAAATGCATATGTTTCTTCATGTTATGGAAACTGGATTATCATGTTTGACCACCATGAAAGTTTATTTTGAAAATCACATCTTGATAAATTGTGATTTTAGGTGCCGGTATGTTATGGACAAACATAGATTTATTAAGGATTCCATTTGTGGTTAAACGGAGATAACTCTAACTTAGTAAAGCTATCCTTATTTCGGAGGAAAGACTCTTGTTAATTATTGTAAACAACAAAGATGGTGGCCAAAGACAAATTCTCTACTCCAACCTGAAGATAGTTTATCACCAATGCAAACAATAAGAAGATAAAACTCACATAAAAAGGTATTTTTATTGTTAGTAAGGTTGTTTTAAATTTGTCATAACTTTAAAAGTGAAACATATGTATGAAATAACAACTAAATGAACCAAGATCAGCAGTCATTGGAAAATTGGTAATGCTACGCTTGCACATTATTCAGTGTTTAGTTGTCGTTTTATTGCATGAATAGCTTAAGACTGAGTTTTGACGTTTCTGAAATGTATTTGTATTCAAGTGAGACATATCTAGAAGATTATTCATGGTTCCCGTGCACTGAAGTAACATTAATTATGGAACAGTAAATGTATATAACATTATCACATTACGGTTGTTCTAATGATGATGTTACTGTTAGTGCAACGCTGCAATCTAAGTTAAATACCCTGATCACGGAGTTAAAACACCAACAAAAAGAAATTTACCATTGTTCTCAGACAGCTTTATTTATATATCTTTCAGTCAATCAGCTTATATAAAACAGCAATAAAGAACGGAAACTGTTACTAAAGGGAAGGCAAATAAAGAATCAACGGAGCTGCATTTTCGCGTTTGAGTTAATCTATTTGCGTTGCAATAGTGAGAATGATCGAGTGTGGCTTGGTCATCTTTGTATATACAGTAAGCGAGGATGTATAAGAAACTTGTTGACCCGTTGGGTCGAAAGTGGAAACAAGGACCTCAATGAAAACAAAATACATAAATAGACCGTTTTACTGAGAATCGCGATGAAAACATTCGCTGTTCAACTTGCATCACACGCATGTTAACAGTAAATCTTATTCCTTATAAACAAAACAAAAACACGTGAACGCGTCTTCGCTTTTCTTAAAACACACCTCCCCAACAGTCTCTCTGACCCACCCCGTCCAGAACGAGAACTCTTACACAAATAAGCACAACCCAGGTAACTTGGAACCAACGGGTCGACAAGTTTCTCACACGTCCGTGCTTATTTATATACAGAGATGACCATGCCACACTCGATCCAACTGAATCCCCACTACTGATAATGTACAAAACAATTAGTACTTGGTAACGCACAGGCCGTTCTATTTAAATAATGGGGAATGCAGCCTGAGCTGCTCACTGTATAATATTAACGGTAATTCTTTGTCAATATGAAAACAAAATATCCAATCTCTATAAATCATTGCAGTTGCGTGATCAATTTACCAGAACCAATGACCGATATAAGGTGAAGTTTTAGTATACATTTATTGTCTGTCAACGCTATAAAACGATTATTCTAGAATTTATGGACATAGTGGTGTTTTCAGCACAACATGTATCTGGCTAAATCTGGTGGCTTGGTTGAACAGATTCGCTATTGTATTAAACCACCATTGTATGATTTACGATATTCACTCCTTAAGAATAAATTCCTATATTAACTTAGAATTAATATTCTTTTAAAATGAAGGATAGGATTGCACCTTCAAATAGTGCAAAACAGTATGATCGCCATTGCACAATGTTAAATATTGATGCCTTATGCTGTAAACATGATAAATGGAGAACAAATTCATCGATTAATTTGGATCATGTACTGGGCTTCCTCTCCTTGAGATCGTGAATAGGTATGGTTTTCACCAAGCTCACTTATACAAAATGGCCACCGTTACATCATTTAGCAAAAGTTACGTTATTTACGTCTTGTGTTGTGAACACAAACCTTGAGAACAAATTCACAGACTTATTGCACACTTGGACAATAGTATCCTGCAGTTAAAAAAAATGCTTTCAACCAAAATGGCTACACCCAAATTCAGATGTTGACTTAAGAATAGTCTACCACCACCACCTCCCCTACAGAGCGGTTTTTACGTTTCGCCTGTTTACTTAAAAAGTAAATATTTGCTCCCTCTTTTTTAAATTGCTACTTCTTTTTCACCACTTATATCAACTGATCAATTTTACATCAACATATAATACATTATATGAACCAAAAAACGGCCATTCAGTTTTTTCCTGTTTGTCTTAGTTTTCTTGCAATATTGCGTTAACGTTCAGCAAAGAAAAAAAATACCTCTCAATTATGCGAAGTAATTCAATCTTTTTTTTTTCACAATTTATTCATAAAAGCGAATCAACCCATTCTATGTATGTTTCGCAAAAGATTATGTATATATATATATATCATGAAACATACCAGAGCTGACCTGTTAAATATTAGTATAATTCCATTCAAGCTGTGATCAATCTCTTAATAGACTAACACCAATCAACCACACGTGGTGTCACTGAGTGTATATATACATTGGCAACCAGGGCAGCCAATAGCCCCGGAAAACAACCATGCTGAATGCGAAACGATCAAACAAGCTATATCGAAACAAGTTAAATGCAAATATGCATAATCGCCTTCGCTATCACTTATTAACAACACGTTGCAGATTGTTTTGTAAAAAATCTGCTGTGCACCCCACGTTTTAAAATTGTCAGTTTGCAAAATAAGGAAACTGTTGATACGCGTATATGCACAGATGGCAGACTGTCAGTCCTCACCAGGAAGCTACATGTATTAACTTGATTCTCAAAACACCACTGTTATAAATAATACAGCCAAGTTTAATCGTAAAGTTAACAATCTTTTAATTCAATTTTGTTTATCGGGTCTGCTCTAGGATAAATATCACTATCTCATCTTTTTTGAATATGCAATAATATAATATTTTCCATTACTACCATAGATGAGGCTATATTTGACTAGTATTTTAACATGAGCGACAATGCATATTGCACCAAAATTATAATCATCACCATAACTTTCAACATATCCCAGATGGTTACTGTTACATATAACTTTTCCAGTAGATTTACCGCTTGATGCTGTCTGGTGTAATGGGATACCATATTTTGGTTAGATTTTACAATAAATTGAGGAGAGTTTTCTGTTATTTTGTTTCATTAGAATCGATCTCATTTGTTTATGTTTGTCCATATTTTAAAGGGGATGCCATCGTAAAGGGAATATTATTTGACCACCCATTCTCCTCACCCATAACGGAATATCAACAAACATGAAACGTCCCCTGTGGTTACTAGGGACAAGTAAAGAGGGTTCCATAGGTGGTATAATTAAATAGGAAAATAAATCACAGTTCTATCACCTAAGCGGGAATCGTCCCTCGGCGAAATATAAAGAATATTTATCTGTTTCCTAGTCAATTGAACCATGAGCCATCTGCTTCTGAAATGATCTACAAATTTAAAGTTTCATGGAAAATCCCTCTTTATAATTTTATTTTTGTACCAATAAGATTTATGTACCGAGGAATACATAAAATTTTATGTGACATGGGACGCAACTTACGGCAAAGAAGCTGCCTCTTTCTTTCTTCGCACAGAAAGGGTGCGTGTGTGTGTGTGGAGGAGGGGGGGGGGGGGGGGGGAAGGGGGAGGGCTGTTAGAAAAGGCGATTTCAATTGCCCACAAACTGC
>JARFOD010014108.1:0-11264 GCA_031763545.1 Mopalia muscosa
AATGTTTATCGAATGGCTACAATAACTTATGATGAATATATATTACATTAATCTAATTTTTGAGAGACTTTCAAAAAACGATGAAAATAATTGGGCGATATATTTAAAAATATTTTTTAAATTATACTCATACCTCACGAGATTGTAAATAAATCAAATTCTGACATCATTTACCAACTCGCCAACTCGTAAGTAGGAATACCATACTTTAATCTGTGGACTTTACATGCAGACGGAGGGACATGAGGTAGCTATGCTTATATACCCTGTAATTGTGTGAGAATGGTGACTGTTTAAAATAAACTTAAATAAACTCTCGGCGTACAGCATAGAGTGTTCTGCTGTTGTCGATTGAATTAAGCATCGTCAGATGACACTGATAAGATGTTTAATGAATTGATGACGCTTTTTTTCCAAAGGTTTGCAGTCTGCTTTGAAATGCTGGATGATGTTACATGGTGGCAACATGCCCATATTAATCGAGCAAACAACAAACTAATATTTTTGTGCGAAAATCATTTGCGAAAAGAAGAGTAAATTAGAGTTGTACAAACAAGTTACAAGTTGTTTGCTGCCGATCATTACTTGATTAATGTATCTAGATTTCTTGTTTAAAGATGTACTTTCACCTCAATATTAATTATTGAAATTACCATAAAGTTATTATAATTTTTGTGTGTGTGCACCTTAGCTTGCACATGTTCTTTCATACGAACAGTTACACTGTATTGAAACATTTGCCAACCATCGGTTGTCTTTCATAGACCCATTCTGATCGAATTATTTCGTATTTCATGGAAGACATGGGTGTTTATGGAATTACCAGTAGAGTTAACATGGGTTAAGTGAGTGTCTGGATGACCACTCTCGGCGGTAAGCGTAAATTATGTATTATTTAAACACGTGACCAGTTATAGTATATAGCTCAAGTTTCTTCATGCAAATGATCTATTGTATCTATTGTTTACTGGGTTGAAGATACCCATATGAGTAATATAATGTTACATTAAATGGCCATTGAAATACATGTAATAACCTAATGGAATGCGCTCTCCATTATGACAAATGTACTGCTTATACACATGTACCGTAACTGATATGCTGTCCTTACTTTGTATGTTGTAGGATTTTAGAGTTTGAGTTTTCAGTGTTTTTGAAACGTTATGGTTTGTTAAAGTCAGACCTCTATGTGATCTCACCACTTGATGAGTATTAAAGAACTGAAAACAATATATCAACTTGTTTCTAAAATATTGTGGCCACCATCTCACACAAACTTGTGGTGTTGTGATTAATCAGTTTGCATGAAGTAATCGCCCAGTACACACCGTGACTTTTCATCTCATAACATTCACAGACGGTGCAACTTAAAAAAAACTATAATGGCTGCAATCATTTTGTTTTACACAATGTGACAAAATATACTGAAGAAATGGGTTATTGGTTGACTCCTGCATTGTTTACTTCACAGTCGCTGTATTTTACTGGCAATAAAATATTGATCAACCTAATGTTCAGCCGCATTCCCCATTATAGATATCGCTGAGGTGTCCCAGTGTTATCGAGGACAAGCCTTCGAATGTACAGCACATGTAAGCATTACCTCGGATGTCACACTTTTGTCACTGTTGTGATGAACATTGTCTGCGCTGCGAGGAGATGTCAGTTGTCGTCTGTTTTGACTTCAAAACATGAGATTTGCTGCATGGTGACGGTGTGAATGAGGTGGTTTTTGGGTTTCCGGACAACATAATGAACGGACTAGGTGTATACACTTACATTTATCATGGTTGAGTTAGGTTGAAGATATCACAGTTGATTAACCGATCGCATCGCTTGTACTCAGAGGAGGTAGAAGCATAGGACCATATCTATGACATACAGCGATTGGTGCAACGCTTGACTGATTGATCCAGACACCGGTCGGCTCTCCGAGTATCTCCGTTCAGAAGGATGTACTTTTGGGACTCAATCGATGATACACATGTAGCAGACTGCGATGGCTATCACATTAAGCCAGAACAGTCTCAGTGGATTTTATTCCATGCCCATTCTCACAAATATATTAGCGAAAGCAAATATCTCCCAAGCGGTATCTCGTTTATTCAGTGATTACATCTGGACTATAGAGTGGGTCAATTTTAATTACTCAAATGTCAACTCCGTTCGTCAAGCGCATAATGTGTGCGTGTCAGTGTGTGTGAAAGGGGGTGAATATACAGTGTGTTGGTTCCAGGCCGTCAGTTGACCTTAAATACACAAGGAGACTGTGTCATTCAGTGCGAGGAATCTGGATTAGATTAAGCGCAATTTTAAACCAAAAATAAAGAAGCTCTACCCAACTCATTGTGTCTCGCAAGTTGAAGCATTACAAACTGGCGTCGATTAATTGCATTCTCAAATAAATTCGAATCTACTTCATACGTTGAGACATTGATTGTAAGCTACATCCGGGCCATCTTGTTTTGCACTATTTTTATTTGCTGCTTTGTGACAAACGTTGTCCCGAATATTGGTGGAAATAATGCACGGTGGCCCGGCATAGCGTATGAGAGCTGCCTTAGTCTCGTTGACGACAGAAACTGGATCACGCGAAAATACAGACTGACCAATAACAGAGTTCCTTATCAAAACTTGGTCATGATATGCTGATGGTTTTTGTCCCAATTAATATGTAATTTGACGTTCTATATGAGTTTTAAGACAGCGTACTATATTGATAAATTAAGCTCAAATAAGTGCCAGGCTAGGGCAATAAGCTATTCGTATAAGTCCCGACTTCTCAGTACATGTTCCGCCTGGTCAGTCTGACATTGTGGGATCATCTTCATTTTTTCGACATGTCTTAGATCGATCTTCTTTTATCGATTAATCCTTTGTTAAATTCCTGCCAAGTCCGAATGAAAGAAACAACTAACTAGGTTCTATAAAAGATCACGACTGATTGGTGGGGCTGTAGGTGCTTCCAGTGTCCTGGCGTGTTCTTAGGATCAGTGTGGAACGGGATAATTTGTGGCGTTTTAACTGAAACTTTTTTTTGGCTAGTGAAATATGGTTTTAATCCGCATTAAAACTAACAAACAAACTATGCAATATCACATTTTATGTAAACAATACTGTAAAAATTTGTTTCGTGGATACCAAACCTTTGGATGTATTGGTGTTTAAACTTTTAGGGCAGAAAGACTTCCAGGCACGGTTATCAGCCGATGTTATCTTGGTAAACCTGATAATAGCGCTGGTATCGTACCGCCAAGGCGTCACAGACCGCGTGTCCCATTCTCCTTAATCCACTCTAATCCACTGACACGATACTCCTTATTAAATCTAGAAGTTGAAAAATAAGTTATGTTACTTTTCCATCTTCTGTATGAGATGAGTCTCACTACATACGGATTACGCGTATCTATATAACTTAAATACTTTTCTTTAAAATCTTCCCATCATTAATTTCAGTGCAGGAGATTTTGTGTTTACTGTATGTTTTTATTTTTATTTGTTACAGTTGTCCAATATGGCGGATGTTTCTGAAATTACCGAATATCTATATGTGTCTGGGTATACGTCCATACAGCCGAAAGTTCTCAAGGATTTGGGCATTACCTGTGTCATCAATACAGCTGCGGAAGTTCCAGATTTAAAAACTTACAATTTCAATTTCCCATTAGACTATTTACATGTTGAAATGTACGACCATGAGAGTGCCGATCTTCTGAGCTATCTTGATAGCTGTGTGGATAAAATATATCATGTGCAACAAAACGGTGGCAAGACACTCGTACATTGCCTGGGTGGAGTCAGTCGGTCAGTGAGCGTATGTGCTGGTTATCTCATTAAATATTGCGGAATGTCGTTTGAAAAAGCAATGAGACGAATCCACAGAGTCCGTCCACAAGCCAACCCTAACCCAGGCTTCTGTGAACAGCTGGTTCAATATGAAAGATTCTTCACCAATTACAACGAATACAACAGTTGAGCCGTTCCATTCGTTCCTGCAACAATGGAACACATATGGAAGAGAAAACGCTATATATGCAGATGAAGCCGTCTAACTTTGACTTTTTAAATTTACATATATTTGATAAATATAAGATGGGTAAAAAATTTTACTGTGATTTTAAAGAGAATTTGTGGATAGTTCTCATCCCTCGAAAAGGACATTTCCGTAATTCCACAGTTCCTTCGTAGTGCGGATATACTTTTATTCTTGGTCTGTAGTTTCTGAATCTACAATTTCTCATTACAAATGTAATTAACCATACAAATCACGGATAAACAAAATGCCAAGTTCAAGACACCACCTAGCGGCTGTTTTGTTGATATCAGCAATGAAATATGCCAGTATGTAACAAAGGGGGACAATTGACGACTCCTCAATTAGTGCAATTCCCTAATATACAGACCGAAGGCGCCGAGTGGGGCAAAACAAGTAGGGAGTCGTCACTGTTAATAGTTCTTTTCACTGAAAGCATTCCCATGGGGAGATTTTAGAGCCGTGTTCTCTTGAGCAATACTCGTATTAAATTTTACTTTCCTTGGTATGAAAGAGCTTGATCTGGTGGCCATTGTTTTTGGAGTGGGGAGAAGGGCACCTCAATACCAACGGCTTAAGGAGGATAATCTTGATAAACTTTGAAAACTTCTTCGTATTGTATTGTACTGCAATATCAGTGGTTGACATGCACACGCATATAATGGTGTAGATTTATTTCCAAATACATTTTATATATTTTTATTCCAAGCACATTTACTACCTATGAAGATTATTTCGCACTTTTTTCACCGACGTCTTTGATCTAGTCGTATAAGGACATCTCTATTTTATGTCCTTCATATAATATTCGCTGAATGTTCTATCTACTGTTTTTCAATATCGCTATTGTGATTTAAACAATTTGTTCCTTTTCCTCGACAAGACTACTGTGTAGATTGATTTACATGGATCACTATGACAATAAAATTAAATTTGACACCACATACCTCTTACCCTTAATGAAAAGCAACTGTTATGACAAATTTATATATATATATGAGTTGCATATATAGTTATATATGAGTTGTGCAATTTTAGCCGAAATTTAAGCTGAAACGAAGCCGGCATAACCATAACATATGGTGTTAAATAATCATGAGGGCTACGAGAGAACGAAACAGACAGACTGATTGCAAGACAAGGCGTAAAAAGTTCCACTAGAGATAAGAAAAAAAGCGAGTAAGAGACAACATGTTTAGTCGATGTGCCACAAGACCCAATACATAGTCCGGTCTGAACATGTGAAACTGTTATCGTTGTTCTAAAGTACCTAAGTTTTTGTCACCAATTTGAAATAATTCAGAAGGGAAACCGCAAAGCTGCCACAATATAGAATATTATTTAATACAGCCCCAAAATATTCAATATTCAACGTTTTCAGGGAGAAAATATTCCATTTCAAAATGAAAAAAAACCAAACTTTTAAATTTCGGTTCCTAAGAAATTGCCGTTTCTCACCATTTGAGCTGCGAGAACAATGTTTTTTTATAAACTGTTTCTTTTACAACCACAACAATTGTACAAAAATATGCACCACTTCAGTAATTGTCATATTTTTAAAACAATATCAGAATAAAGACCAATAGGCTATCCCTAAATTAAGACGTTTTAATCCGGAGCGATGGCAAATACCTTTACAGTACAATTTTTGCTATCTATTTCAATAAAGAGCGCCACACATTTTAAATTCTATGCAATTGTTCGAATTCTAATGACACATAAATTGTTTTGTTGATTTTTCCACTTTGCTTATGCAGAACAATTTTCACTACATAAAACTTTGGTTGTGTCAAGACCTTGCTAATTAACTGTGATATGAATATGTTTGAATTGCATTGGTGGAAACTGTGATGATTCTCCACCGCATGCAACTGGTTGATGGCGCGCTACGCCAAACGTGGGGAAAGGATGCCCAAGGTGTCTGGAGGATGTTTGCAGGAAACTTGCTGTGGTCATGGGGCTCTATGGGCTAATGGGATACACGAATATCGATTTGTTGTCTGACTTTACACAATTTATATTTATTTTATTGTGTGATGTTGTGCGACTTGTGTTTTGTATTTAGTCATTATTGTCTGTCTAGGACAAGAACAGGGTATATTTTTCGCCCTTCGATATGGCTCTATGCACCTGCTACAGTTGTGTTTATGCAGGCCTTAAATAATTGCATAATTATGATAAATTGTTCCTTAATGAATTAACTGTGTTTTATCTTCCAAAATTAACCGTGTTATAAAAAACATGGTTTATATATCTTTATTATATTTCTCAGCTTTCTTGTATTAATAAATCATAACTTGTTGATTTGATCCGCATGTGTTTTGTTCTCAAATTCGAATTGATGATTCTTTTAAATTTGTGAATCTGCATGATCTTTCATAAAAAATAATTTCGTGTCAGGCCTGAACCGATCCGTAGGGTACTTGACAGCCTCGCCAGCAATGATGTCAAACAAGTCCTTCTAACAGGCGATAGATTGTTTTTCTTATATTTAAGTCAGGTTAAGAGTTGTGAGGTATGTTATTTGGCGACATGCCGAATGGGTGAGGCAAATCACCCTTCACACCACTACATGGTGGCAAACAGAGATAGGACAGCCCCAGTATCTCATTAGAGCACCGGGGCAACAAACAGCTTCATCCCAGCCACCCGCTATACATGTATTAGGCTGTATAGAACTGTACCATTGTAATGACACCACAACTAAATGATAACTGTATTCTATGAATCAGCGACTGAAGGATATAACAGTGGAGAATTACATACTTATACTATGTCCAGATTCCTTATTTCTGCAGTTATACCAACAGCAACTAGAACTATATATTGTCTCCAAGTTGAGACCCTTTCACACCAGAGTAGCGTAGTGTGGCGTACCGACTACGTCGCAATTAGGCTGCGTATTCATGAAATAAATTTTTCTTCAGCGTAGGTCCTGCGTAGGTTATGCCTAGGCTGGCGTGCGATGGCGTATGGTTACGTACCCAGCGCATGGCCATTGCGTACCTACGGCGTATGCAATTGATGTACCTACGGCGTATGCAATAGATGTACCTACGCGTCCCATTGCGTATAACAGGCGTAGGGTTGCGTACGTTTACGTTGGACTGGCGTAGATTTGCTTACGATTGCTTACTGTGAGCTCAAGCGCCGTGCAAATATGCAATAAATTAAACGCTCGTAGGTGCCGCGAGTGTAGTCATTAGCGCTTTATAAACCTATTTCCAGGCATTTTTGCAGTGATTAAAGCAGAAGTCCTACAGTCCAGTACTAATAAAGTTCAACAGCAATAATAGAATCCTGCGGGACGAATACAATTTAGTACTGAAGGAATAGTGACTAGGCTGCGTACAGGTAGTATCTATGACACCTTTTAAAGCTTTGACTGCTTCATCGGACTTGAGTAGGGTAGCGTGATATTGCGTAGGCATTGCTTACAGCAGCGTAGAGTTGGGAAGACTTGCTTAAAAAAACGCGTAGTTTCTGCGTCTAGTGTGTTACGCTCCAATATGCAGCGGTTTTTACATATATTTACTATGGACTGTCCAATTTATATATATTTAAAAAAAAAAACCGCTGTATGTTATGAGCGTACTAGTGTGTACGCCGAAAAATTAAACATGTTTGATATTTTGCGTGTAGAGGATTTGGCGGACAGGTGAGGTTTAGATAGTTTATCATGCAAATCTCGTATCCATTCGTGATTTTGTCTCAAATGAACCACGTGCCCATCGCTCGACTCTGTCTGTATCTCTGTCTTATAAGCTTCCCTCTGATGCACTAGATCCAGGTACCGTAATAATATAGCACATGCTATACTGACAATACAGCCAGGACCCCTTTGCCTTTCAGATTCTCGATTTTCGGCAAGTCGTTAACGAAATATTTTAGTTTTTCATGAAAACAGCGTTGAAAACAGAAATCAAACTAGCCCAAAATGCCAATGTAAAGTTTCTTATCTTCATCCACCCTTTTTAGCGTGTGTTATCCGCAAATTACTGAAGCTTCGCCAATAAAACACGTCTCTGTTTGCCATATTTTCAAATATTATTTTGTAAAGAGGATTCCTCGTCGCTTGACGCGTTTCAGTTTTCCGTTTTAATCTATGAGACGAGCATGTATAATTATCAAAAACCAATAGTTTATCATATAGATGTCACAATGTTTTAGCATTTATTCTGCCATCATCATGGTGTTTTGGGATTGCCTGGTAAACTTTCCACTTGAGCGTGAGACCGCTTCTAAAAATAGATTTTGTCAAGGAACGTATGAACTGCACCGCACGTCCTTCACTCAGGTCGTAAAATAAACCCTTCTAGGAGGCTCCAAGCTTCAGAATCGTATCCATAGGTGCCTGGTAACATTGCCTCGCTATAACAGTCATTTATGTTAATTTATTGTCGCTTTTTCCCATAGACGAGTCTTCAATATCCACTAAAACCGCTTTCCATTTCAAACACTTCGCCATATTCCCGGTTATAATGTGCATGCGCAACACGAACATTTTGAAATCAAAATTTGTTTCATCGGACTTAATATAACAAGTGAAATAGCGTAGACCAATTATCAGAAATGACTGTTACCTTTACTTGATGTTACCAGTCACTTGTGGATATGATCTTGAGGTTTGGGGGAGCTGCCTAGATGGAATTTTTACGACCGGATCAAAGACAGGGCAGTGCAGTTTCCACCTTCCTTGTACAAATTAGGGGGATGTCTTATGGAGTTGATACCTGATATATACAATGGCCACAAACTAATGGGGACGAAAATACGTCATTTAAGGCTATTCGACGAAAAGATGTAGCCTACTTCGAAGAGGTACTTTGCAGATTTACACATAATCATCCATTCGTGTTTTTAGCTTAAATAAAAGTATTATTTTCATATCTAAAATTTGTTGTAAGGAGAGAGAAATGAGAAGCTTGGAAATCAAGGAACAATCGCGCTGAGATCCCCATAGTCATTTTGTTTGCTGCAAAGTGACATACCAAGGTTCGAAGGAAGTCTCTTTCATGACCCCCAACCCCCTAAGCTTTCTATACAATTTAATATCCTTAGTCTTCGTCGTATATATTTGAACATCTTAAATGTTCGTTACATGTATTTCAATAGTCGTAGCCATCGTTATGTACATTTCAATATATTTACATCGTTTGCACATTCGTTATCAATGTTTATTTGAATATCCTTAGATTTCGTTGTATACATTTCAAAAACTAAAGTTTTTCTAATATACAACTTAATATCTTTAATATCGGTTTTGTTATATATAGGCCTACTTTATCATCCTTAACTTTTGTTAAAACATTGTCTTTTCCTTAGCTTCCTTTCCGATGAGTGGTGGTTGCCGAGATCACTGAGCGGTGTAGTCTCTTCTTACTGTTTTAAACCAGTCTACCGGCCAGGGAAAATAAAATAATTAGATTTTGTTATGCTTATTTATTATCCTAAGTTTTCGTTATTTATATTCTAATATCCTGAACTTTCGTTAGATACATTTTAATAAACCCACATTTAGACATATACATTTTAATATTCTTAGGTTTCGTTCCCGTTATATGTGGTTGACAAGAATGACGTGGGTTAATAGTACTCTACTGGCTAGAAAAATCGAACTATTCGCACTCAGGGGAGAAAACACGGGTAAATTTTTTAGTTTGCATTAAGAGTTATCTCCCCTCAAATCTCGAGGCTGGCGACTCTCACTATTTCAAGACGGAATCACCGGCGTCACCGCAAATATGGATTGTTCTGAGACATACGCAAATTGTTATGTTTGAATGACACTGATGGCAGTCTTGAGGATAGAGGAAGCAGTACGCTCATAGCCCCTTGCACCAAACGGGAACAGTCCCTGTTTTGGCAAAGGGTATGTTGAGAAATAATGATTCACATGTCCTATATTTCCTGGAAGGGAAACGTTAATAACATGTTCAGCGAATTTCTGTTATTTATCAGTGCCGGAAGTGGACGGTCTTTGTAAATCACTCGCCTCTACCATTGACACGTGTCCACCAAAAAGAGGACTGGGAAGATAATTGCCAAACAAATAAGAGAAAGCGTTAAGCAGTGGAGATTCAACCCCAAGGCTGTATAACTGGATATAAATAGTAATTCATCACACAGTCATCTCCAACTTTATTCGTGTTTTAGTTATAACACTATAGCCAATTGATAAACTGTACATAGCGTTAGTCTCAACTGATCTTTCACATTGTTTGCTTGACTGGGATTTAATGTAGAACTGTTAGGGCCTATTTCTTTCATATGACAGAAACGAGCCTGGACTCCACTGCCATCAAACAGACAAATACAAGGCAGCACCAGTACAGGACAATCACATAACATATGACATGCGTCATCTTGGTCCCAAGAGCACCAAGGCATCAGGAAGCTGAAGCTCAGCCATCCGTTTCACTGACAAAGATAGAATGACTTTCTGATTTTAGAATGTTTTATGTATGGATATATACTCTGAAGATTACCGTAAATTGTACGGTCGTATTTGGCTGTAAGGCAGCTGTATAAATATACGGAGATCTGCAGAGTGTTAGCCCGAGGGGTGTCTCAGTGTAGTTTGACACACCTAAAAATCTATCGGAGACATCTGATTCCAGTCAAATTTCAGATGGGAAAGAAAAGAAAACCGTAAATTGAGCACCGTGTTTCTGTCAAAATGGTGATTTGAGACACCCTCGAGGGTCTATTAGCCAGAAATCAAGAAGATCTTCTTAAATTCTGGCTAATACTATGGAGATCTGGTAATGATTCATGTAGCATAGGCCTACATTTGTAATACTGTCATTTCCCAACTTATTTATTCTTTAACTATTATTTCGACCAATTCCACAGTTTTAAATAACTAGGTGTGGTGTATTAGCTTTGTATACACTCCACTGCCTTCGTTCTTTTATACGCAAGCCAGTGGAGTGTATTGGCGGAGTAATACAAAGCTAGTGGTGTATCGGCTCGAACTCCCACACATGATCCCCGGAGATGAACGTGATGTCGCGTGTTTATCCGAATGTCTGATTCAGTGTGTGGTAAAAAAAAGCTACAGAATGATGAAAGCCGCTGGAATGGTTAACCAATACATTACATAGCAGGGCTGTCACGATTAACCGAAAAATCGATTTATCGCGATTCACACTTCACGGTTCGGTTCACGGTTCAGCATACGCACATTTCGGTTCGGTTCGATTTGTTAAATGGAGACGTCAGTTTGTGT
>JARFOD010014119.1:0-11263 GCA_031763545.1 Mopalia muscosa
GCAGCACTAATTTGTTAATTAATGAGTATGTAGCTGTTTGGTAACAAACAACAAACAGTCGACAGAGAATACCTTACAAACGGAGGAATATCACGGAAAGAATAGGACCAACCAGGAACACTAAACAGTCGGCAGAAAATACCTTAGGCCCACAACCAGACGAATATCCAAATAAGAATGGTTACGGCACGAACATAAGCAGTAGGTACAAGCGGAAAAATATGATCGCATTAGGCCTTTACTAGTGACCGTACCCACACAGACTAAGTTAATTTTTCACTTTCTAAAAGACACAAATAACATTCAATGCTTTCAGCTTTGGGAGCTGTGTCATTCTTCTTTCAGACGGATAGTGAGTGCCCGCTATCTAGACTCCAGCTGACCAACCTTTTATATTTGTAGAAGGCGGATGGTGTAGGTGGTCTGCATTTACTGCTGGCGATGCAATGCCTAACTCTGAGGATTGTGTGTTCAATTCCCGGACCGGTTTCAACCTGCAAATTTTTTTGAACTATAATATGTTCAAACTAAGAAACTGTTATCCCAAAATAACGAAAATACTGTTAATATGTAATTCATTCCCAATGTGCAATATTTAAATGCCGATAACTATGTGAGAAAGTCATTTTAAATTTGACAAAGATATATTAGCGAAAATACATACGAATTCGAGAAACACTTTTTCAATACAACCATCTACTGCAGATTGATTTGAACTGTCTTTTTACTCCTTTTTGAAGACACTACAACACTGATCTCTGGTAAAACAGTCTTGCACTTTAGAGTATCGGGTCAGGTCTGAATAAATAACCAAGTTGTGGTCATTAATCAAGCTTTAGTAAGGATTAAGCGTCAGATAATTCTAAGTTGATAATTTGTACAGACAACGTCAGGAGAACCTCCCACCTCGTGTGATTTCGGATGAATTATTAATTAATCACAGGTCTAAATTATAGATATTATTGAACAGTACTGAGCGTAGTGTGGCAGGTATATTGCCTGTTATAATTCCACAGCATTACGACTTTGTGCCAAGTGACCAATATTTGGAATATTTGTTAATATTTCTCTTATACTTCAGCAAACTTAACACTTCGTAAAATAACATCGATCCGCCAGTAAGTGTGATGTGTCCATTACGGTCTTGCATTAGTAATACGCACTTTCCAATATTTGTTAACATTACTGTTAACATTGCAGCAAATTAACAGTGCTAAGTATTTAATGATAATGTAACAACTGCATACATGTATGGACCGAATGAATAATATCTCGCAGCGTAGCGAATTAATTTATCTTACAAGAAGGGATGTCATATGATATTTATTTGCAGCCGTTGATTGTAAGCCTCCAACTATGCCTTGTTGACGAATACAGAATCCATTCCTATACGAGCAATTCGCTGTCAATCGCGTGTCCGTGGTGACTGTGATGATGGTATAACGAGCCGTCTGATCTTCTGTAAACACCAGTCTCTTACTGGCGGAGGCAATCAATTAACATAGCCGGGGAGCTAAACGACTTTATCAGATACAAGGGAATGTGCAAGGACAGAGTAATTATGTCCAGTATAACAATGAGGAATGACAGACATTATCACCTTCAAATCCATAAATCAGATGTCAAAAAGGTATATACATGTAATGACGATTCGACAGATTCTAAAGGCATGCAGAACTACTCACAATTTAATTTAAGATATTTTGTGTTGAACTTAATTAAGAGATTTCTGTTTTTGGAAATTCAACAAGTAAAGCCCAAGAAAAAAAGGGTATTTCGTTTAAAACATGATTAAGAGTTAATCGACTCATTTTTCCTTATTGAGAAATCACATCTTGCATATCCCTGGGAACGCTAGCCGCGTTTAGTTTGACGCCCACTGTTCAATATAGGATAATGTAAACTTCACACGTCTATACACTCACTACTTTTGTTTGAAATCAACATATTTTAAATTCTATCAGAAAGCTTTATGTATTGCTTTCTCACTTGATACTAATAGTCGATCGATCCACGGATTATTCGATCTGGACGATTAACAAACAGTGCACGGGTTTCATTTAAGGTTAATGACAGATAATAGATTTCATAAGCTGGTCACTTGTAGTTAGGGGTCGGTTGATGAACAGTAAGTTTTTCGGCCTGAATTCGGTACTGATTTTCTTGGCTTTACATCGGATCATCTTGCATTGCTTGATTAAAGGAAGTTAACATTCTGAACGCTTGAACACATTGTCACTCATCTTTCTTGAAGTTTTACTCCGGCAGAATTTGGTGAATAAACTCAAGGTCAAGCTCAAACTCAACGCTCTGAAACCTGTTTGAATTCAGCTTATTCATTAGTAGAGAAAAAATTGACCTAAACGGATGCTACAATGGTTTCCTAATGTTCTGCCTGCCACTCAATCCCTCTGGGAAATCAATATTACCCTGAATGTTAATACGCAATGCTCACCAGTTTGAGGTCAATCTGTACCATACATAGCCAACACCCGTCACATTTCTTTTTAAAGACAGTTAGTCACTTGAAAGTTATCATTCTGAAAGTTTGTTTATACCAAACAACTGTCAATCTCAAATGTGCATATACCGGTCATTAGCCAACTTGAAGTTCCTACAGACTGTCTTCTTGGTTTCTGTTTGAGGCCAGCCAGTCAAATGAAAGGTATTCGGTGCCATATCAGTGTATACAGTGGCGACTTATTTAACAGTGAAGGTGAATCGGTCAATAAAAATCATAAAAACTAAATAATGAATACAATGGTTGTCCCTTTGTTTGTTTAAATCGAGAAAGTCAACACAAAGATATTTCATCCGAATAAGTGTCTTACCTGGCCACCTATCTGAAAGCATGTGATCTGATGAAGTTTATAAAGTAGCCATTTATTTGTCGTTTAAACGAAATCAGTCAATATTTATAGACTTTAAATGATTAGTAGTCTATATTCAGAGGGATTGAGAGAATTTCTTGCTGCCGTGGTACTTTTTGAACCTAGGGTCAACTTGAAGGAAATCAGTCAATATTTATAGACTTCAAGTTGTCCTTAGGTTCTAAAAGTACCACGGCAACAAGAAGCTCTCTCCATCCCTCTGATTATAGATTACTAATCATCTTACACTGTTCAGTGCTTAAACAAGGTTGTACACCGAGAGGAATCCTGATCAAAACACCCCTGAGATTGCCGGAGCTACATCGTGTGACTCACTCATTCAACTGGGATCTAAGCGCTTTAATAAACCCGTCCCTATCATCTTGTTTGACGCTAATCAGTCAAGCTGATAACTTAAGAATAATTCTGTGACTGTTTTAATAATTTGTACCTGAATATTTCCCCGCTATTCCGAATTATGAATTTGATATTGTGCCATATTGTGGTTGAGTGTGCTTTTCATTTTTTTGTCCTTGGGGTTTGCTGTCCAAATTAGTTAATTGTACACTAGTTTAAAATTTGATATTCCTTCTATATGCTTGTTGGCAGTTTTGAATGAACTTTCAATGTGATAGATAGTTACGTACTCGCTCTTTATCAGGATTGTCAGTGAGGGATTAACTTTCTGTGATTGATATTTACGATAGTCTGACCATATAATCGTTGTGACAACTTTCAATTCAGGTGACTGGGTAGAGAGGGGCAAGGGTGCGTGGAAGCTTAATACCTCCCTTATTTATAATGAACAATCCTGCTTCTCAGTAAGAGACTATTTAGCTGGGTGCTTAGCAAGACGAACAACATTTTCTTTGATTAGCGAGTTTTGGGAAGAAGTGAAAGTAGGGTTGAAAGAGCTTGCCATATATTTTAGTAAGATAAAGGCTCGCCGCAGACGTCGGGCCAGGCGTAAGTTGGACAAGTCGTATACCCCTGTACAAAAGAGGGTAGCTCAAGGTGAAGCCCATTTAACAGAGCTTCTTGAGCGACTTCGGCGCAACATCAAAGCCAACGAACGCCAGAAGTATGAAGCTGCGGGTCTCCCGGCCAGAGTAAAGGTGGACGTAAAAGCCGAACAGCCGCCTCGCTACTTCTGTTCTGTGGAGAAGGCGCGGGGTATGGAAAAGCTGATGCGCTGCGTTAGATCCGCCGATAATGCTTTCGTTACCTCCAACAAAGAGATGTTGAGAACAGCTAGGGAGTTTTATTAGGGTTTATTTTCATCCGAAGATGTAGATCAGCCTTGTATGGAAGAACTGTTGAACAACATGTCTTCCACTTTGTCAGAAGATCAGGCGGACTTGTGTGAAAATCCTCTTCACGAGCTTTTCCTTGCAGCCAAGTCAATGGCACTAAATAGATCTCCTGGTATTGATGGTCTCCCGGTAGAAGTGTACATAACATTTTGGGACATTTTAGGCCCACTACTACTTGAGGTCACAATCGATGCAGTTGGCACTAAGCGTCTCCCAGGTACAATGCAACAGATCATTGTTCGCTTGATCCATAAGCGTGGATCCAAGGAAGAACTGGCGTCCAATCTCCCTTTTATGTGCCGACTATAAGATAATAACGAAGGCCTTGACGCGGAGATTGGGTTGTGTGATGGCTTCCATAGACCATACAGACCAAACATGTTCGGTATCAGGTTGTTCGATCCTGTCTAACGGCCTCCTCGTCCGGGACCTCATTTCTCTTGATGATAATGAGAACAGTGAGGCCGATGAAATTAGTCTTGACCATGAGAAAGCCTTTGACAGGGTGGAGTGGAAGTTTATAATCGGAGTCCTTCGGCGCATGGGCTTCGGTCCTGTTTTTAGGGGATGGATACAGTTAATATACCATACCCCGGTCAGTCGTCTTCTTATTAATGGGTTCCTCAGTAACGCAGTATACATGGAACAAGGTGTTCGACAAGGGTGTCCTCTATCACCTCTTCTTTATGTCTTAGGTGCTGAGGCCCGAGATCCATTTGTTGAGGAACCTGTAAAGGTTTCACAATACGCAGACGACACTACTGTGTTCGTTGGCTCCAACGAGGATTTAGACCTCATTAAGTCAGTACTCATAAAATACGAGAAGGCTTCATGTGCCAGGGTATACAGCGATAAAACAAAGGGCCACTTTTTGGGGGCTTGGAAGGACAGGATGGATAAACCTTTTGGGATCGAATGGAATTCAACTTCCATTAAGCTCTTGGGGTCCACCACGGGCCACATGGTACAGCTATTTCAAACTGGGAAACCGCGTTGGACAACGTCAGCGCCACCCTCAATGGTTGGTCTAGGCGGTCCATGAGTCTCGTGGGGCGAGTGCTTGTCCTAAATCTTCTGGCGATGTCAAAGTTATGGTACGTCGGCACGATGTTTGACATGTCCACTGTACATTTGAGGACCCTCCAAACCATGGTTTCCAAGTACTTATGGAGCGGGAAGAAACCCCGTTTTTCACTGCAAACTTGCTGTCTCCCAAAACATAAAGGGGGTTTAGGCCTTGTTAATATTCCAGCTAAACTGTCGTCATTAAGGCTAAAATTTCTTGGTGGTCATAATTCCTCTGAAAATCGTTGGGCAGGTATAGGTCGGGCTCTGATCCATTATAAATTGAGACCATACACCACTTATTTCACTGGTTAGATATACTGGTTAGAGTCTGTGAAACATATCCCGTCTTGGTATGGTGACATTTTAAAGAATGTCTTTTGTTTTAGAAGATCTGCTCACGAACCATCATACTGACAGCAAGTACTGAATCAGCCTCCATTTTTCAACACCCTGATCGTAGATAGGCGGGACAGGCCTTTTGAACCGGGTTCAATCGGGGTTATGGGAATTGTCTATGTGTCTGATATTGTAAATGCTCATGACAGGTCATGGAAGGCTCTTGATTCCCGGTTGACACCTGCTGGGAACCGCCAGTTTTCTAAGATAAAGAAAAGTTTCGTCAAGTCCTGGTTTGACCTTCCCGAAGAGACTGTTTAGCTAATAGCTACCTCGTTAATGACATTCCGGTGGGACAAATCAGTTCGGGAAACTGGTATAACTGGATTTGTCAATCAAGTGAGACAGAACCGGCGTGTTTCGCCAAGTGGCCGACGGCAGGATTCAGACCGGTATCTTGGGACATAACTTTCAATTCCACTTTCGCTTTCCATATTCCCAACCGTGATAAGACCATCAATTGGTTGTTATTGCACATGCAGCTGTGGATCGCGGTCAATTTAGTTCGTGCTTCAGTAACAACTACAGACCTGTGTCCGTTATGCAAATCGCATGGAGAAACATTAATTCATCTTATCCTTAGGTACGGCGTTGTCGTCCGGATATGGACCCTTGTAAATGGATTACTGAGTAAATTTTTTGGGCGCCCAGTTTCGCTGAGTGACAGTTTCATCCTATTTGGTGAAGGGTTCACCACCAACAGGAAATGTATGACTGTAGTACGTGCAGTAGCGCTAACAGCAATCGGTACGCTGTGGCGTCATCGGTGCTATGCGGTGGCTCACACTGACCCCTTGGATCACGTGGTTGCCTTCAGACGTTTTTTTCAGCGAGATGTGACACAACTTCTGTTGTGCGATTTCCAGAGGGCCGGTGTCAGGGTAATCTGGAAGTCATCTATCAAGAATTATCTATCTGAGGGTCGTGGCGTTTTAGCCATATAAGATGAGCAGGTCTTGTCTGTGGCGTGTAGAATCTAAGATCCTGGATACCTCTCACAGATTGCTGTGCAGTAAAAAATAAAAATAAAAATAAAAAGATAGTTACCTACTCGTTCTTTATCAAAATTGTCAGTGATGGATTAACTTTCTGTGATAGATAGTTACGTACTCGATCTTTATCGTGATTGTCAGGGATGGATTAACTTTCTGTAATAGATAGTTACGTACAGGACGGTTTGGTTGACAGCCACCACGTTAATGACATATCCATTGACCAAATCAATTGGCGTACATAGTACAATTGGTTATGTCAAAAAAGTGACACTGAGCCCGTATCGTTTGGCAAATGGATGGCCGTAGGACTTAGTCCGAATCGTCTTCATGTCCACCTTTGCGTCTCATATTTCAAACCGTGATAAGGCCACCCATTTCTGGTCCGTGCTTCGGTAACAACTACAAGACCATTGTCCTTCACGTCGGTCACCTGGAGAGACCTTTGTCCATCAGTTCTTAAGGTGCGGTGTTGTTCTGCGAGTA
Organism: Mopalia muscosa; assembly: GCA_031763545.1. Lineage (NCBI taxonomy): Eukaryota > Metazoa > Mollusca > Polyplacophora > Chitonida > Mopaliidae > Mopalia > Mopalia muscosa. Next base: position 7,126 of record JARFOD010014119.1, read on the forward strand.
TGGGCCCTGTCAATGGCCTGATAAGAAAATATCTGGGTCGTCCAGTTTCATTGGGGGATAACCTATCCTTTTTAGTGAAGGTTTCACTACTAACAAAAAATGCATGACAGTTGTACGTGCAGTGACGTTAACCGCAGTTGGCACTCTGTGGCACCATCGATGCTATGCCGTGGCTCACACTGATCTCTTGGATCACATAGTTGCCTTCAGACGTTTTTTCTGTGAGATTTGACACACATTCTGTTGTGCAAGTTCGAGAGAGCCCGGCGTCAATGTAATCTGGACGACTTTGTTGACATCTGGTGCCGCAATAATTGTTTTGTACCAGTGCGGAATGGGTCACTGCAAGTCAGACTTGATATATTAGATGTATGTCCTATGATTTTAAATGAATATGTTGCGTCTGGGGGAAAGATCTCTGCAGGTCAGATCGTGTTTTAAATGTATGTCCTATGATTTCCTTTGAAAAAAAAGTATAATAAAAGATAGTTACGTACTAGTTCTTTATCATGATTGTCATTGGTAGATTACCTTTCTGTGTTAGATAGTTACGTACTCTTTCTTTATCATGATTGTCAGTGATGAATTAACTTTTTGTGTTAGATAGTTACGTACTCGTTCTTTATCATGATTGTCATTGGTGGATTAACTTTCTGTGTTAGATAGTTACGTACTCGTTCTTTATCATGGTTGGCAGTGAGGGATTAACTTTCTGTGATAGATAGTTACGTACTCGTTCTTAATCATGATTGTCAGTGAGGGATTAACTTTCTAAATGATAGTTAGTAATTAATTTACTCGTTCTATGATACTCAGATTGGAATTAGCTTTATTACAAAGAGTAATAGTGAATAGCGGATATGTTTTTTTTAACCTGATATGACATGACATTTTGTTAAAAACTACGTTTAAATCGAATACACATTGTATACTCTGACCTAAAGCTTTCAGCAATCTTGTAGGATTTTGTAAACATTTGCATTTGCCTTGCTAAACCGCGAATCTGGTAATTACTGGGGCTGAAGGTAGGTTATTAAATCAGCTTCTCATTCCTTTGTTAATTGCTGTCTGCCAGGTATCCCATTTGGAGGATAAACTACAGCTCAAGGGAATAGATTTTGCAGATGGTTGCTTTCTACACCAAAATCTCTAATTTACACTTTAAGACCAATATGTGTCAAAATGAAAACCCTTAATGGTTCTTTAGTCTTGGCCAAGATTCAACCATTTGCGGTTAGTATAGAACCCTCATAGCAACTGTTCTAAGTAGTTAACCCAGTATTTTTATATCAGCGAACACGGGATGTTGGATGGAGCTTCCTGTTGCCGTGATGCTTGTTGAGTTGAAGAGGATATGTTTGTGATGTCTTTGTTTTGTCCTGTGATTTTTTGTTTATGGCCAGTGGTGTCAGGGGTGGTTTCATTCACACATTGGGCTGACACGCTGTCATATGAGTGAAATAACCTTAAGTAGGGCGTTCAACGCCAATCAAACAAACAATCAATATATCAGAAAACCGTTTTTGTCGTAATGGTTTCATATAAAATAATCCTCTCCTCTAAAGAACTCCGAAAGAACTAATTTTTAAGATTGTAGGGGCAACATAAGTCGACTTGCTGTGGTATTTAGTACTTCACGATTTCCCACTTATCTAGGTTGTTAATTAATTTCGGTACAATTGCTTCAAGTGCTGAATAAATCCCAAAAGAATAAACATATCGATGAATGCCAATGAGTGATTATTCTTTTACTACATGGTGCATACTACAAGATATTCTCTAAAAGATGCTTCAGCCGCGGTAACCTTTAATAGCCTTTTCAATTCCTTAGCAGAATTTGCACCATCGACAGGCAATAAAACGTAATTTAACAGGCGTTAACGATACTAGGAAAGAAAATCTCCCAAAAACAAGGAAATAAGTGAATCCCATTTTGGCCATCAATCAATAAATGTCAAACCATGGAAGTTAAGTGAATGTCTTTGCTGGATGATAGTTGATTGAAGTCCAATTTGCGTCTAAAGATCTTTGACCCCAATGTTTCCAAGCAGCAGGATATCAAACAGCTAATGAATTAATGGAATCAAGAGAAATATTGCTTGGCATATTTAATCTTGCCCGCGAAAGAGTATCCCTTAATTTACAGCAAAATTGAACGCGACACGGCAAATGTTAGCCAGATCAATAAATCCCTCTATCCCCAAATATTTTATAATCTCTTTTATGACGTTGAAATCAGGGCACTGCGAGAAAACATAAGCTTATCGATGCCCTTTTAGTCAGTTCTAGCTGTTGAGTTTTGTCAGGATTTATATTTAGAAAAAGTCTGATGGAATGGGGGCGCAGGCCCTTTGAGCTTACAGGCCGTCATATTAGAGTTCTGGCCTTAACCCCCACCTCCACCCCAGTACACAAACAAAAACCACGAAAAACAGCAATCCCCTCTGCCGCTTTCCTGTACTGCCCAAACCTGATTTACACTGCTATGAATTTAACGGCCTGTCCATCTGTCTGCTACAAGTAGACTATACAGTATTGTACTTTAGTTATTTATTATATTTTACAAGTTTGTGCCAATCGGAGTGATATGGACTAGGTATTTCTTAACGTAAATTCATGTCCAGTATTCCAGTTCGCAAAAGAGATAATACTCAGATTCTCAAGCTTGATCTATTATATCGGACTTTTAGGGTAGATAGACGACTTAGTGTGTCTCCAATTGAAAACTTTTGGTTTGGCATTTAGGTCAATCGATTTTGTCGGGTCAGATAGACGAGAAGAGATGACAGGGAACGGGAATCTAGTATTACATACAAAACCAATCGTATTCCCGCGAGAGTATGCAATTCTCGTATGCTATACCAGGCCATTGAGGAATAATTCCCCCAAAGATTTGAAGCGCCGTATGCCAAATACCTGCAAACAAAATAATTAAAAATGTAGGGCCTACCTGCCTTTGTACAAATCAATAATATGTACTAAACCTTAATATGTACAGAAGGTATGTGGATATTAATTAGATACTAATACTTACGAAGAACCTGTTTTGTGTATTTCCTTGTGTAACATGTGCTGCAAGCCTGTGGTTCGCAGTGTCACCTGATTCTTTGTCCGAATATGTAACGATTCAAATTTGTCGTACTTAGACATGAGCAACTAGAACTGATATATATTTAATATAGTTATTAGGAAAATCATCGCCTCCATTGGTGTAACTATTGTTTTCTGTAAATCTACAAATTTAATGAACCCACAACAGTTTCGGAAAGACATTGTACAGGGCCATGACGTGGATTGTAACCAATAGTCACAATGAATAAATTTGAATACCAATGAATTGCATTTGATGAAGTATATTGGATTAATAATGTAACTATACTATTCGTTTAGTCACCAAGGGACAAGGGTACTCTTAACAGCCTTCAAACCAACATACACCTTAACATGATTATTTAGCGAAGCGCCAACCAAAATAAGAACACATCGAAGTTAAGCAAAAATCAGCGAAAGAGAAAACTGAATATTTAAGGCAATACACGTTCAAATATCTTTCGGCTCAAATCGACGAATAACGGTTTGCCTTCTTGTCCTTTTCGTGCAGCTGAATACAAACGATGAGATTTATTTTCTTAAATTCGTGGCATACATGTATACATGTTTAGAAAGTCTTTATATTTACAGACTAAAACAATTATACCATGTGAATTAAAACACGCCAACGGAATTATCTGAAGTTAGTCAAGCTATTTCGTTATTGGATGCCATTTAAATAGCTAGTGTCGTCTTACACATACATTAATACTCGTGCTTTAATAATACCATTCTTATATATTTGAGCAAATCATCAGAGTAAAAAATTACACTACGGAACAGAGTATGGAATGTTTGTGGGGTTTAGAACAGTAGCCTGAGCTACTGGTTGGTACATGACTGATCACTGTCTTTCTATTACCGGATTAGACATTTATAAATCCGAGCTGCTCTTTTCTGTAGACATAGGCACGTATTACTGTAATCATTCCGTTTCAACAGATATACTAGACAGAGAATCTCTCAGGGTTCTGGCAATATGAGCCGGATACAATACAAAATGGCAATGAGCTGACACAAAGGCACCATTTAATCTCAAATACCTTTC